>CM053038.1:106073599-106286099 GCA_028564925.1 Lithobates sylvaticus
CTCTATGGGCATTCCTTTCTATCATTCATCTGTCATTCCATAGAAAACAACTGTAATCCCAAACAATCTCAATTTTAGAATCTGCTACTCTACTCGAGGAACACCTGCGGGAAAGGTGAAGTTGCTATGTCTCTCAGATTTGCCTGCAAACAAGTTTATATTTTGCTTCCCATTATACTCTATGTGCATTCCCTTCTGTCATTCACCTTTGTCATTCCATAGAAAACTATAATAATCCTGCTTCATCTCAATTTTGAACATCACCACTAAACATAGAGAGTATGTCTACTAAAGATTGATCGGATATGACAAATGGTTCTGACTCCAGGTCACATCTCGCTTCCCATATACTCTATGGGCATTCCTTTCTTTTATGTTTCTGTCATTCCATAGAAAACCGCTGGAATCACAAATAATCTCAACATTACTATATCCTATTCTACTTGAGGAACACCTGTGGGAACGGATTAATCGCTATGTGTCTCAGATTTGCCTGCAAATCAGTTTATATTTTGCTTCACATTATACTCTATGGGCATTCCCTTCTGTCATTCACCCTTGTCATTCCATAGAAAACAATAATAATCCCGCTTCATCTCAATATTAAACATTGCCTTTTATTATGGACAGAATGTCTTCTAAAGATTGATCTGATATAATGAATGGGTTTGATTCCAGGACACATCTTGATTCCCATTATACTCTATGGGCATTCTTTTCTATCATTTATTTGTCATTCCATAGAAAAGAGCTGTAATCCCCAATAATCTCAATCTTACAATCTGCTACTCTACATGAGGAACAGTTGTGGTAAAGGATAAATTGCTATGTCTCTCAAATTGCCTGCAAATGAGTTTATATTTTACTTCCCATTATACTCTATGGACATTCCCTTCTGTCATTCACCTTTGTTATGCCATAAAAAACAACAATAATCCCACCTAATCTCAATATTAAACATGGCCACTGATATTTAAAAGTAGGTTTAAAAAAAATGTCTAAAGAGTCTGTCACATATTGAATTTTTTTTCCCATTATTCTCTATGAGCATTCCACTTTGTTCCATTATTCTCTATGGACATTCCACTTTGTTCCATTATTCTCTATGGGCATTCCACTTTGTTCCATTATTCTCTATGGGCATTCCATCTCCCTGTTAAAGTCTATGGTCATTCCATTCCGTCATTCCTTTTAGTATGTCCCTGGATAGGTGTGAGCCAGTGCCAGGCCCCTACCCTGCAATGACAGGACTAGGTGGCTGCAGCTAATGTGACTGTTGGCATTGCCAGCAGTGATAGCATGGCTGCATTCACTCAGGCACATACAATCAGGATCATCAGACAGAAAAAAAAAACGATGTATAGGTAATAATAACCATAGGTGTACACAGCCTATTGCGTTAAGGGTGTGCACCCCAAAGCTCAAACACAAACTGTATATATATATATATATATATATATATATATATACACGTTCATGTGTATAAATACTGGCAGTGTCATAAATTGGTGTCAGGTTATTTCTTCCAATTATTTTTTTAACTTTCTTTTTTTTTTTTATCCGAAAAAAATAAGAATTTTATTTGGTGACATATCAGAGGTGTAAACATGGGTAATGTGTGGCACATGGGGTGATTTAGGTGTGCCCAGGCCTATGGGCAATACTAAGAAGTCTGTGCTCCTGCTAATTTTTCTATTGTATGGATGCTTATATTATTATCTCATACATGTCATGTGTCATCCTGCTCATAGTCCCATAAGTGACAGTGGAATGAGTCCATTGTGGGGACACAGCAGGCTCCTAGCACTGGGCTGCTCTGCTGACGTCTGGGAAGGCACGTGACCGTCCTCCAGGCAGGGAGATCGGGAGCGCGCGCGCGAGTGTAGAGATGTATGCGGGGGCGCGCACAAGGAAACGTGCACGCTGGTAGAGGGATGCTCGTATGCCTTCTGACAGGATATATTCTGCAAATCACGCATGCGCAATGGCCTTGTGCCGCTTCTCCCAGGTAACCGCATTCGCCGTGAAGCGTTGGGCATTCGCTAGGAGTGCCGGGGCGGGGCTTGGAGAAGCCCCTTTTTTGTGTGGGTAACACAGGCTGCTTTTGCCGACTCTAGCGTTTAGCCAATCCGAACATTAGTCCGGTACCGGGGGGAGGGGCCGGTCCTTGTGTATGGGCATGACCATGTCTAGCATGCTAGGCTGTGGCTTGTGTTGGTAAGGTAGCCTGTGACGTCGCTGGTGCTGCAGTGATGGAGAGCGGGGGGAGCAGCCGGTGACCGGGGGAGGGAAGGAGGCAACCGGCAGCGGGGGAAGGTTCGCTTTGTTACCGGAATGGGTGCGCGTTATTGGACGGTGACTGGGGGATAGAGGTGACCTCCGCACAACCATCCTGCGGTACGGCTTCTACCCTCCTGGCCGGTGGAGGATACACGGAATGTCACCCCGGGGAGCCTTCTAGCATTGGAGGTAAGGCTTCCCTACCGTGCCATCTACACCCACTACAAGTCCCAGCATGCCCGGACATACTGCAATACATAGCTATGCCATGGCTTGAGAGCTGAATCATACCAGAGATCCCTTCCCAATGGCCAATCCCATCCATACACTGCCCAATGCCTGCCCATCAACCATTCCATCCTATAGGCTGCCCATAGACAGTGTGATTCCCAAGGGCTGCCTGTTTGATACCAAAGGTTTCCCCTAAACTGGTCTATCCCATAGACTGCCCATCAACTGGCCTATTCCAAATGGTTGCCTATTTCAGGATAGCTGTTCATTGGCTGCCGGATTTCAAAGGCCTCCCTTAGACTGGCCGATCCCAAGGGCTACCCATAAACAGTCTGATCCCATGGGCTGCCCATCAAAACCCAAAGATTTCCCCTAAACTGATCCATCCTAAAGGCTGCCCGTTGGCTGGCTGGCCGATTCCCAAAGGCTGCCCGTTGGCTGGCTGGCCGATTCCCAAAAGGTGCCTCTCAAATCCGGCTTTTTCTAAATTGGTCCATTCCAAAGGCTGGCCAATCCTATAAGCTGCCCATAGACAGTGTGATCCCAAGGGCTGCCTGTTTGATACCAAAGGTTTCCCCTTAAACTGATTTTTCCCATAGGCTGCCCATCAACTGCCCTATTCCAAAGGGTTGCCTATAGGATGGATAGCTGTTCATTGGCTGCTGAATTCCAGAGGCCTCCCCTAGATTGGCAGATTCCAAAGGCTGCCCATAAACAGTCTGTTCCCATGGGCTGCCCATCAAAACCCAAAGACTTCTCCTAAACTGATCCATCCCAAAGGCTGGCCAGCCACCCCCGAAGGCTTGCCCATTGGCTGGCCGGCCTACCCCGAAAGGCCGCCTGTCAAATCCCAAAAGCTTTTTCTAAATTGGTCCATTCCAAAGCTTTTTGGCTGGCCGATTCCAAAGGCTTCCCTTAGACTAAACAATCCCAATGTCTGCCCCATGAACCGGCCGATCCCAAGGGCTGCCTACAGGATGGCTGATTGATCTCTCATTGATAACAATGCAAGGTGAAAGGCCATTTTTGTTTATTTATCCTTTTTTGTTTTCTTTTGGAGCAAATGATGATCACACATAACAAGAATTTTCCAATTTCGTGAAAAATCTCTGTGTGTGGTAACCATTACTTCTGATGCTTGACATACCTGATTCTTACCCAAATCTGCCACATAACTTGCAAAATTGGTTGATTTGTGGTGCCTGTGAATGTGGTCTGTAGATACCTCAACATCTTCCTGTATCCATCTATCATTAATTTGTGTATAAAATTTGCATCGTGTGTGTGTGTGTATATATAGATGGATGGCTCAGACATCCACAGATGTGCAAGATACATTTGTTTCATCACAAAATGAACTATGAATATATGTGATTTAGCTCCAGCAGAATGTGCAGTGAATGTATACATAACATACACACACGTAGTAGGGAGGGGCCGTACAGTCTGCTATTTCTTTATTGTACTGAAGGTTTCCCCTCCTCCTCCCCTGTCATTACTGAACATCTCATCATGAAAAGACCCCCCTATGGAACTGAGAATCCCTATGGAAAAGCAGGTTTTGCTGTCATTCAGGAATAAAGCCCTGCTTCTTCAATTGCCTCGTCTGCACATAAATTTGGGAAAGTGAAGGCTCACAGCAATCAATCGATTGTGTCGTTGTGTGAGCCTCTGCATTTTGTGATGTGATCACAGCCATGCTGTGTGATCGTATACTAGATCTTCTGCATTCTGCTAGTGACAATGGCCTGTCTTATTCATAACTACTCTCCAATATAGAACTAAAATTAAATATATAACGCATTCATCTTTGCCAAGCAACCCTACGGACGACACTGGTAGAGACTGTGTTGGATGAGCGGCAACACTGACATTTCTTTTTCTAGATGATAACTGATCAATTAATGTAATTCATGGTGTAGCAGAACAATGGTGGATGACTAGTATGATGACTGTACTAGCTCAGTGTATGTACATCCATGAGATAGTTGTAGCATTGTATCTGACGTCTTTTGAGCGTGTTTTTTCAGCATGCGTCTTCCTTTAGCATTGACGCTCCTGAAAACGAACAGATTTTGCGCAAATCCAGCTTTGATGCCATGTGCATAAGATATTAAGAATAATTCATATTTTGTCCGATATGAGAGGATCTATTACAGGGTCTGCCATTGTATGATTGCAGGCCATTCCGAAGCTTTCCTTGTCTCCAGTGCTGCAGAATTTCCAACACATTGCTTAGCAATCCCCCCTCCTTGTTGCAGAGTGTAATTAACCCCTCGGTTTCTCTGTGTGCCTGATCAACATTAAAGAATCACTTTGACCAGTGCTGTGATGACAGAAGTGGCTTGATCTATACAAGATGAGCTGGGTTCTGTCATTGGATGGGCTCTGCAGAGAGCAACAGTGATTATTATTAAGCAGCTGATCACCTGGGTGTGTGCAAGGGATATAATGGACACTTTTACTACACAAGGATAGCTGAGCATCCCCTGTAGACAAAGCTGTCACCTCCCTGGCACATGGATGGAAATCTCTCTTTGTACTTTTACTATGAGAACATTTTGCTAAGCAAGTTGAAGGTCAGATTGAATGAATGGTAAAGTAACTTGCGGTTGCTTGGAAAAAGTACATCAGGCATGCTATGTGTAACGTGTGTTCTGCCATCTGCAGGAAAGTAGTTTTTGACCTTCAGATAAAGCCTGGTACACACAATGACAATATCGGATTAATGATCATGGATTTTTTTAAATTTATTTGCATGCTGGTCGGAAATGGAAAACCAATAGGTTACTAAAAATACCAAAATTCTCTTGCGACAGAATACAACTTCAGAAGTAATGTTTTCTTTCATTTCTGAGCATGCGTATTTTTGGTCACACAATTTTAAATTTTTTTTTTTTGTACAAACACCATACTAATTACAATTATTTACAATTAAAAATAATTTATTCTATAAGGCCTCTTTCAAACTGACTGACCAATCGGGTCCGCCTGTCAGTTTTTCAGGTGCACCTTATCGGACCATCCATTGCTCTCTATGAAGTGGCGGATGTCAACGGACATGTGTCCGCTGATATCTGCCAACATCTGATCCAATCCGATCCTGTCTGCTAAAAACAGATGGATGGGGATCCATTCCCATCTGTCTGGTGGATCAGATGGAAACGGACAAGGGGTCCATGTAAATCCACCAGCCCATAGAGAACAGCGGGCTGTGCCTGTGTCCTCTCTGCCTCTCTGCATCAGCGAAGTGGAAACTGACCTGTCATCCACTTGCTCAGCGGAGAGATCCTCTCCTGAGTAGGTGGATACACTGGCGGGCACCGCTAGTGTGAAAGGGGCCTTATGCCTCGTTTCCTCTGAGCGGATTGGTTCAGGTTGGTACTGTTTGAAAGGGTTAGAATGGTCCGGCCTATTCAGGTGAGTGTTTCCACTGCAAGTCGGATCACCAGGGGCCATATGGGGTTTAGAAAAAATGCCTAGCCTGGCCTCACACTGATTGGCAGACGTTTTTCTGTCCGCCAATCAATGGAATGTATCGTAGCTCCGCCCTAACCGAATCGTTCCATTTTCTATGGCTTCACGTCTGAAGCAGGACCCTGAATGGTGCGGTATGGTTCGGTTGTATGGGCTGCTTTCATAATGGAAACACTGAAAATAGCGTACCAAACCGAACCGATCCGCTCAGTGGAAACGAGGCATAAGTGTACCAGAAATTGTCATGCTTGTTCCTTAAGATATTTTCACATGAACTGTCATGATCGGCTCTTGGAATCTGTGCAAACAGATTATTGGACGGTCACTCCAAAAGCGTTATTTTTCATCTAATTTTTCTCATCGTTTGTATTGGGCATTACTGTGACAAGATATTTCTCATTTTTTATTTATGTATTTTTTAATTTGGCAAGTGGTCAATAGAAATACTTTTTAACCACTTCAATACCGGGCCATTTTACACCCTTCCTTACCAGAGCACTTTTTGCGATTCGGCACTGCGTCGCTTTAACAATTGCGCAGTCGTGCGACGTTGCACCCAAACAAAATTGACGTCCTTTTTTTCCCACAAATAGAGCTTTCTTTTGGTGGTATTTGATCGCCCCTGCGGTTTTTATTTTTTGCGCTATAAACAAAAGAAGAGCGACAATTTTGAAAAAAAACACAATATTTTGTACTTTTTGCTATAATAAATATCCAATTTTTTAAAAGAAAAACTATTTTTTTACTCAGTTTAGGCCAATACGTATTCTTCTTCTACATATTTTTGGTAAAAAAAATCGCAATAAGCATATATTGATCGGTTTGCGCAAAAGTTATAGCGTCTACAAAATAGGGGATAGATTTATTGCATTTTATTTTATTTTTTTTTTACTAGTAATGGCGGCGATCCACCTTGTGGGCGTCATATGACTATGGGCGGGATGGGAAGTGGTTAACAACCAGGATTGCTCTTTATTGAACATATACAGTGCACCTGGAAAGTATTCACAGCGCTTCACTTTTTCTGCATTTTGTTGTGTTAGGCCCCTTTCACACTGGGGCGTTTTTCAGGCAGTACAGCGCTAAAAATAGCGCCTGTTCACCGCCTGAAAAAATCCGGCCCCTTTAACTCCAGTGTGAAAGCCGGCGGGCTTTCACACTGGTGCGGTGCGCTAGCAGGACGGCAAAAAAAGTCCTGCTAGCAGCATCTTTGGAGCGGTATAGGAGCGGTGTGTTCACCGCTCCTATACCGCTCCTTCCCATTGATTTGAATGGGGAAACCGCGGCAATACCGCCGCAAAGCGCCGCTACGGCGGCGCTCTGCGGGGGTGTTTAACCCTTTTTCGGCCGCTCGCGGGGGTGAAACCGCACCGCGAGCGGCCGAATACCGCGGTTAAAACGACGGTAAAGCAGCGCTAAATATAGCGCTGCTTTACCGTCACCGCGGCTCCCCGCCCCAGTGTGAAAGGGGCCTTACAGCCTTATTCCAAAATGGATTCAATTCATTATTTTCCTCAAAATTTTACAAACAATACCCCATAATGACAAAGTGAAAGACATTTGTTTGAAATCTTTGCAAATTTATTAAAAATAAAAAACACATGCATAAGTATTCACAGCCTTTGCCATGAAACTCAAAATTGAGCTCAGATGCATCCTGTTTCCACTGATCATTCTTCAGATGTTTCTACAACTTAATTGAAGTCCACTTGTGGTAAATTCAATTGATTGGACATGATTTGGAAAGGCACACGCCTGTCTATATAAGGTCTCACAGTTAACAGTGCATGTCAGAGCACAAACCATGAAGTCCAAGGCACAGAGCTGGGGAAATGTACAGAAAAATGTCTGCAGCATTTAAGGTCCCAATGAGCTCAGTGGCCTCTATAATCTGTAAATGGAAGAAGTTTGGAACCACCAGGACTCTTCCTAGAGCGGGCCACCCAGTCAAACTGTGCGATCGGGGGGAAAAGGGCCTTAGTCAGGGAGGTGACCAAGTACCCGATGGTCACTCTGACAGAGCTCCAATGTTTCTTTGTGGAGAGAGGAGAACCCTCCAGAAGAACAACCATTTCTGCAGCACTCCACCAATCAGGCCTGTATGGTAGAGTGGCCAGACGGAAGCCACTCCTCAGTAAAAGGCACATGACAGCCTGCCTGGGCACCTGAAGGACTCTGACCATGAGAAACAAAATTCTCTGGTTTTCTGAAACTAAGATTAAATTCTTTGTCCTATGACCCAGATTTGAACCCAATGTAACATCTCTGGAGAGATCTGAAAATGGCTGTGCACCGATGCTCCCCATCCAACCTGATGGAGCTTGACAGGTCCTGCAAAGAAGAATGGAAGAAACTGCCCAAAAATAGGTGTGCTAAGCTTGTAGCATCATACTCAAAAAGACTTGAGGCTGTAATTGGTGCCAAAGGTGCTTCAACAAAGTGTTAAGCAAAGGCTGTAAATACTTATGTACATGTGATTTTTTTTTTTTTTTTTTTTTTTTTCCCATTTTTTTATTTTTAATAAATTTGCAAGGATTTCAAACAAACTTCTTTTATGTTGTCATTATGGGATATTGTTTGTAGAATTTTTTGAGAAAATAACGAATTGAATCCATGTTGGAATGAGGCTGTAACATAACAAAATGTGGAAAAAGTGAAGGGCTGTGAATACTTTCCGGATTCACTGTAAGTGGTACAAAAACAATAGATATCCAGACAGCGATGCATAGCAAATGGGTAAGGCAGAATAGAAATACTTTAGTGATATTGAATAATGTATGAAAATTGAATCTTAGGTTAACCAGGACACTTGTTCCTAGCCAATCAAATCTCTGTCATTTTCTGACGTGCAGTAAGGAAAGAAGAAATGGGATGGCTTGTTCCTCACTATGCTCTGTTTTCAATAATCGGCCTCATTAGCACTGGCTGTGCATGGATATAATTGGCTTGTCGTGGGCTTATCACTTCTGATTGGCCAGTTGGTTTAGTCTATAGTTGGCTAGTCCCTTGAATATATAAACTAGCACTTTAAAGCCTTGGCCGTTCTTGGTGAGACGTCTACCATTCCGCGGCCACCCTTTCAGTTTGCACAGTTGCCAAGTAATTTGATGTCTCTATTACTTCGTAAACTAAGCATCTGTTTTGTCAGGGAATCGATGATCTTTGTAGTTTGAGCTGCTATTGATCTTCTGTTATCTTCAGACATGCATTTGTTGGAAAATGCTTATCATAAAATTTACTGAGATTTGGTAAAATAAGGAGCTGCTGAATTATTGAAATGAATAGTCTTAAAAGGGGTTGTTAACCCACTACAGTATAACCATACAATCCCCTCTGTAAAATAACATTGTGTCTGTCTTATAAGGTAGAAATCTGCATCTCTTTTGTATATCAGAGTGACTCCTCGGCTGACGGCTATAGCGGGAGGGGCAGAGAATTCCCGCTGATGTCAGAGGGAGACGAGGAGTCACATAGGCGCCGGGAGACACTCTGATATGAAGTAGAAATGGGCATCTCTTATATATGACAAAGACACTGGGACACATAATGTTATTTTACAGAGGGGATTGTATGGTTATACTGTAGTTATGATAGCAGCAGAAGGGAAGGGCTGGGGAATGGATGGAGCTGACAGGTAGAGAGGGGGGGGGGAGGAGGACAGGAGAGCTGCGCATGATGAAGGCACATAAACTGACCAAGGTGTCGGGCTCAGCAGCCATGTTAAACCGTGGTCAGTTTACAGGGAGGAGGACAGAACCAGGCAGGATCAGCCGGGTTTTTCAGGTTAAATTGCACAGCACAAGAACACTTCTGCTGTTCATGTGTTTAAGGGAACAGGATCTATTTTTTTTTTTTTTTTTTTTTTATGAATTATTTTTGGGGACAAAAATTATTTTACTTTTTTTTTTTTTTTTTTTTTTTTTTTTTTTGTTCTTTACAATGCCATTCCTTTTTATATTCCAAGGAAGGGGAGACCTAGAGCTGTCAGATTATCATTTAAGAATAAAATAAATTGCATTGACAGTGCTTGGAAAAGAGGAGCAAATAAACATTATAGCTCCAGAAATTCCTTTAAATGGGATCTACTGCAGTCAACACTTGTTAGTGGCATAACAAACGAATGGTTGCTGGCAGGTAGCGGATGTTAGGAGATGTGAGTCAGATTTCTGCAGACATTGGAGCACGTTGTGTTTCTGACAGCAAGAGCATTTTACAAACACATCCAAGAAATTTCTACCCACATCAAAATTCTGTAGTATCGTATGGTTATTGGCGGTAGGGTTGGCTGTATTAGCTTGAGTTTATTTTTTTACAAACAGCAGAAAGAAGAGACCTAGTGTTGTGCCTTTGTTTTATCTGCAGTCTTTTTCTACCATCCTTTCTTGTTAGATGATTTGGTAGCCATTGCTCTTATATCTGAGTTTTGACAATTTTATTTTATTGGAATGTCTAAGGGTCATTGCACACTGGCCATGCACATTAGGTCATTTAAAGGCAGGAAAAAAAAAAAGTTTTTTGTGATATTTTTTTTTTTATTATTTTTTTTTTTTTCTTTTAATTTTTTCTGGCAGAGAAAAACACTAAATGCTCCTAAACACTTAAAATGAGTATCTTTCTTTTTTTAAACCACTTGCCGACCGCGCTATAGCCAAATGACGGCTACAGTTCCGGGAGGCCATCATTTTATTTGGCAAAAAAAAAACAGCGGTGATTAACTAGTTGCCGACCAGCCCCTGTCCTTATACGGCGACAGGTTGGCTCTCCTGCGCAAATCGCCGTAGCTGTATGGCGGCTGGTGCATGGCGGCGTGCGCACGCTGCAGGAACTCTATGTCCGCCAGCGACCCACGATCGCCTAGTACAAAGGCAGTGTGTGTGTGTTTTGTGTGTGGTGTTTTTTTTTATTTTTTTATTATTATAATATATTGTATAGCCCTCAACTGATACAAATTATTATATATATAATGTATTATAGCAGAGTTGTTGCTCTCTGTTTTCATTTTTTAATATTTTTCCTTTTTTATAGGTCTTGCCTTTCTTAAAGTAGTAGTGAAGTTTATACCTTTTTTTTTTTTTTTTTTTTTTTTTTTATTATTATTTTTTTTTTTTTTTTATGTTAAAGTCTTGTTTTAATGGGCAAAAAAATGTTCTACTTACCTGCTCTGTGCAGTGGTTTTGGACAGAGCAGCCTTTATCCTCCCCCCCTCTCACATGGAGCTGCAACCCGGCCCTTCCCCCCCTCTTTCTCCTGATTGGCTCCCGCTGCTGCCAAAAGCCAATCAGGAGTGCAAGTCCCCGGAGCGACAAGGCTCTTGTCTTCGGCCGTTTGGCTGTGCCTGGGCGATGTCACTCCTGCGCTTGGGAGTCACATCGCAGTGGCGCACAGAGCGGGCAGTACATGTGGTTTGAGCTGCTCAGATCACACTACTCAGAGACCTCTAGGGTCTCTTCTGTTATATAACCCTGCCTGTCATGGAGTTTTGTAACCACGGACTGTACTACCACTTTAAGCTAGCCATACACTAGTAGGTTTTCGAACAAATCTTTGTATGAATATTTGTGCAAAAATTTGTATTTAATCCAGTGACTTGGCGAATGCCGATCGAAAGTTGGGTTTTATTTTATTTTTTCAAAATATTTTTTATTGAAAGTGTTTTGGTTTTTTTATTTTTTTATTTTTTTTTTTTTTTTTTTTTTTTTTAAAACATGCATACATGCAAGCAACCAAAACAGTTGGCACCATACAACGGTAGGGCACACGTTACAAAAATGTTGCACTTGATCTCGCATCAATTATTTGCTTAAAGTATTATAATAACAAGAAGAATCATTGTAACATGTAACGCGCATGTGAATATCCACCACTATAAACAATATATATAACATGTATATAAACCAAAACGTTCTTACTTCTAGTAGCGAGGTATACAACAATAGATTTTAGAATGAATGTAATTTCACAAACAATCTAGAATCACTGTTCAAACTTTTGTTTGATATGTTTTTAAAATTTTGGAACAAAATTGTAGTAGTGTAAGGCCAGCTTTAGGCCCCTTTCGCACGACAAGCCTGCTCAGAAGATCTGCCTGTCTTTCAGGCGGACCTGAGCGGGCCATCCATTGACTCCTATGAGGAGACGGATGTCAGCGGAGATGCTGACATCCGTCTGCCATTCGAGCCGCTAAAAACATTTTATCGGATCTGATGAAAACGTAAATGCTGTCCAATCTCTCCATAGAAATCAGCGGCGCTCTAACAGGTCCCTCCCCGCTCAGTGAGCAGAGACAGACCTGTCATCTGCCGGCTCAGCGGAGATCAACGGACAGAATTAAGGTAGTTCGAAAATGTGCCAATTTTACATAATGGCACACTGAATGCACCAAATGTAAAATAAAATACTGACAGTTCGTATTTTATGGAAGTGGAGCTAATTAATGCCAACTCCCTGACTGGCACAGACAGATTTTGCGAAAGTGTCTCTCATGTGTTCTAAAAGTGGTGAAGAATGTGCCAAATTCATGTACCTCTCTACAACTTGTACTTGAGTTTGGCTCAGGCTGCCCCACTTTTAGAAGTCATCTGAGACACTTTTGCAAAATCTGTCTGAGACAGTTTTACCTTCTCTATGCCAAAAAGGAGTGTGGGGGAAGGGGGATTCAATAAAGCTGCCAAATTCATAAAGTTCTTATTGCGCCAAATGTAAAAGTGGAGCTAATTAGCACCAATTCTCCCTATGTACAGTTTACAGTTGACAGTGAAAGTATAGGAAATTCACAAATTTTGGGTTGACATCAGAACACTAAGGCTGCATTCACACTACAGTTTTTGAATCGCGGGCTGATTTGCTGCGAATTTGCCCGCGATTTGACAGCACCAATGTGTGAATGACAAATCGCGGGAACTCTTTTGAATGATACCTCAATTCTTGGTGCGGGTCTGCTGCTATTGTCGTGCAATAATTTGCGGCAATCATGTCGCCCCCCAAAGTAGCTCCAGAACTCCACCGCGATTTGAGGTGTCATTAAAATGAATGGCATCTCAAATGCGAGTCCCGCAATTTGTCATTCACACATCGGCGCTGTCAAATCGCGGGCAGATTCGTGACAAATCGGCCCACGATTCAAAAGCTGTAGTGTGAATGCAGCCTAATAGAGGGTAAATGGGGATGCTAGTTCTGGAGAGCCTGGTGAAACCCTGGGATTCCCTTACTTTAGAAGGACTTTGTCACTTCCTGTTTTGGCTATGTAACAGGAAGTGAAGGGAATACTCCCCAGTGAGATACAGATGGCAACAAAACACCCACAGGATTTTAACCCATCCTCCCTTATTCCAAAATGGGGGGGCTTATTTTGGCCTTTAGCTACTTTAACGGCCCACCCCTCCTCAGCAGCACATCCTCGCCATCCCTTTGTTCACCCACCACTCCTTTCAACCACCAGGAACAACTAGAGAAAGCCTCAAGCTGTGAAATAGGTCCTGCACTTCTTATTAAAGCGGTTGTGTACCCTGCTTTCACATTTTTACCTACAGGTAAGCCTATAATAAGGCTTACCTGTAGGTAAAATTAAAGGAGTTGTAAAGGCTCGTGTTTTTTCACCTTAATGCATCCACTTACAGGGCCGAAGCCACGAACCCTTTAGAAACGCCGGTCCGGTTTAAGATAAAAGTTGTCTCTGTGGCGGATTCGCTGCAAGATCACTTTTATTGGTGGCAGGAGAGGGCCCCCCCGCGATCCGGTGCCCTCCACCACTTACCTGAGCCATAGGCAGCGCCGAAGGCGATCACGTCTGTCCCCTGCCTGGGTATGGAGACGAGTGAGGGGAAGATGGCCCCCACCCGTCTCCATATCACTGCAGGGCGGAAGCAACGTCAAAACATAATTTCCACCCATAGCCCATTTGTATTTTTATATATAATATATATATATTTCTTTTTTTATTGCATTTTAATGTAAATATGACATCTGAGGTCTTTTTGACCCCAGATCTCATATTTAAGAGGTCCTGTCATGCTTTTATCTATTACAAGGGATATTTATATTCCTTGTAATGGGAATAAAAGTGACACTTAAAAAAGATTAAAATAAAAAAAAAAAGGGGAAAATAAATAAGAAAAAAAATTAAAACTTCTAAACGCGACCCGTCCCGACGAGCTTGCGCGCAGAAGCGAACGCATAAGTAACTAGCGCCCGCATATGAAAATGGCGTTCAAACCACACATGTGAAGTATTGATCGGTACAGCGAGAGCAATAATTCTAGCCCTAGACCACCTCTGTAACTCAAAACATGCAACCTGTAGAATTTTTTTTTTTTTTTTTTTTTTTTTAACGTCGCCTATGGAGATTTTTAAGGGTAAAAGTTTGTCGCCATTCCACGATGGGGCGCAATTTTGAAGCGTGACATGTTGGATATCAATTTACTCTGTGTAACATTATCTTTCACAATATAAAAAAAATAAAATTGGGCTTGTAAGGCCGCTGCGCAAATACGGTGTGACAAAGTATTGCAACGACCGCCATTTTCTTCTCTAGGGTGTTAGAACCCCCAAAACATTATATATTTTTTTTCTAAGTAATTTTCTAGCAAAAAAAAAAATTTTAACTTGTAAACAACAAATCTCAGAAAGAGGCTCGGTCCTTATTTATTTTTATTTATTTATTTATTTATTTTATTTTGCGGGTATACAACCACTTTAAAGAACAAAGCTGTGTATGTGCTGTGCTATTCTGCACTGTGGGGTACAATTAATAGCAACTCACTGCAACACACAGAGTTGTTTGCATTGCATTACCAAATGATGAGCCACTTAGATATTGTAACGATATTGCTAAGTGGCTAATTGATTACTTATTTAGCTGGGCCAGAGACTTGCATTGAATGATGAGGCTTTTTCCTAGGTTTGGAAGAAAGTATTTACCGGTATTCATTTTTTTGTTTTATTTAATGCCTTCCAATTGGGAGAATTTGTTTTCTTACCTCCTGCTCTGGAAATACAACATAATACAATGATAAATAAGATAATAAACCAGAATCCTTCCTTTAAATAAGATTAATTTCCTTTGTTGACAATAGATAATAGTCCCCATTGAAGACTTCCCCTCTGTTCTTGTTCTAATGCCAGCAATCCTGAGGAAAAAAGGTGGAATTCCCATAGGGGGTAGCAGACAGCAATAAAAATACATCACAGGATCCAACCTTTCTTGACCTATTCAGAATGAGAAAATAAATTGGGAGTACGGTAGCTCCTCTTTTTAAGATAAACCATTTGTATGTGTTTTCTGCACTACAGATGCATTAATATATTTAAAATTCTGCTTCCTGTCAGAGGTACTTGCAGTCAGTTGTGACCCAACTGTCTGGAAACAGCATTGTCATCTATGTGAATATTACCTCCCATACAGACAGTTACTGTCCATCAACAATCAATGAACTACAAGAGCACTCACCAGCACCCTCAGTTTATTGAACTACAAGCTGTCTTGTAGGAAGTGTGTTGCTGGCAGGATCACCAGGTGAAAAACTGGAACGACAGTCACCAGCTCTCTGCTCAGGGATATGCGAGAACCGAGTGATCGGCAGTGTTGGATCGCTCAGTTCTCTGTGTTAGAGCCGCCTGGGGACAGATGCAGCATTGCACCAATGCTGCATCGACCTAGGTTAGTATGATTCTTAAAAAGCAAACAAAAAACATACTTCTCTTTTAACCACTTCAACGCGGAAGGTTTTACCCCCTTCATAACCAGAGCACTTTTTTCAATTTGGCACAGAGCTACTTTAACTGGTAATTGTGTGGTCATGCAATGCTGTACACAAACAAAATTTGCGTCCCTTTTCTTTTTTTTTTTCCACACACAAATGGAGCTTTCTTTTAGTGGTAATTGATCACCTCCTGGGGATTTTTTTATTTTTTGCGATATAAACGAAAAAAGGCCGAAAAATTTTGAGGAAAGAAAATATTTTTGATTTTTTTATATATATATATATATATATATATATATATATATAATATATTATATATATACAAAAGTTAGAGCGCCTACAAACTAGGGTACATTTTCTGGAATTTACACAGCTTTTAGTTTGACTACCTATCTAATTTTTTGAGGTGCTAAAATGGCAGGGCAGTACAAAATCCCTCTAAATCACCCCTTTTTGGAAAGTAGAATTTACTGAGAGGCATGTTGAGCCCATTTTTTTTATTTTTTTTTTGTCACATTTATTATTAACTATTTTACACAAAGTTGTCACTAAATGATATATTGCTTAAACATGCCACGGGTATATGTGGAATTGCACCCCAAAATACATTCTCAAACGCATGATCATAACAATTAAATATTGGTAAATTATGTCATTAGAACAGCATTTGGCAATATGATGAGAGATGTAAAAATCTTTGAACATGATTAATTGTAAATATAGTACAGGGTATCTTCCTATTGATAGGCATGTAGATGCATCCTGAATTTCCAACGCGTTTTGTGTATAAAAAAAAACAAAAAATAAATAAAAACACTTCCTCAGGGGCAGATGCTACAAGTTATCTGAAAGGAACAGAGTATAATTAATTATAAAATATATATATATATATATATATATATATATATATATATATATATATATATATATATATATATATATATATATATATATATATATATATATATATATATATATATATATATATATATATATATATATATATATATATATATATATAATATTCTTGCAAAAGTATCCCCCCCCCTGGTGGTATTCCTGTTTTGTTGCCTCACAACCTGGAATTAACATGGATTGTTGAAGATTTTTTGCATCATTTAATTTACAGAACACGCCCACAACTGAAGATGGTTTTTTTTTAATTTATTTTTTTATTGTGAAGCAAACAAAAAATAGGACAAAATAACAGAAAAAGTCAATGTGCATAACTATTCACCAGTCAATACTTTTTGTAGAGCCACCTTTTGGGACTATCACAGCTCCAAGTTGCTTTGGATAAGTCTCTGAGTTTGCCATATCTTACCACTGGTACTTTTGCCCATTCCTCCTTGCAAAACTTCTCCAGCGCCTTTTCAAGTTGGATGGTTTGCGCTTGTGAACAGCAATCTTTAAGTCTGACCACAGATTTTCTATTGGATTGAGGTCTGGGTTTTGACTAGGCCATTCCAACACATTTACATGTTTCCCCCTAAACCACTCGTGTGGCTTTAGCAGTATGTTTGGGGTCATTGTCCTGCTGGAAGGTGAACCTCCGTCCTAGACTCAAATCACACACAGAGTGATACAGGTTTTGCTCAAGAATATCCCTGTATTTAGCATAGGGGTGCAACGGATCGTGACCGATCCGTGATCCGTACGGATCGGCCTGTCCGGATCGGCACCCCTCGCGATCCGCGGAGCGGTCCGCGGCCGCGACCTTTAGGAAAGGCCGCGGCTTCGGCCTAGCTATGGAGCGGGCGGCCATCTTGGTACACCCGGCGGCGACGAGCTGCGTGCTGACGTCACCCCAGCCGCAAGTTCATTCATGCCACAGGAGCCCATGTGACTGGATTCCGGAGCAGTCACGCTGGATTCCTTGCCTGGCCAATTCTGCAACTTCTAAAAGCAAGTACCACACCACTTCCCCACTACTAAACGACCCCCCCCCCCCCCCCCAATAAAATGCAGCCCATTAAAAAAAATAGTCAGCAGCACATTATTTATTACTGATGATTTGTGCCAAGCTCATAACAGATCAAAGTTCCTCCAAACAGACCGCTGTGATGAGTCCCGGGATGACGCTAATCATGTCGCAACCCATCAGCACGACACGATTAGCGTCATCCCGGGACTCATCACAGCGGTCTGTTTGGAGGAACTTTGATCGGTGGTGAGCTTGGCACAAATCATCAGGGATATCTGATATGCATTGCTGACTATGTTTTTTATGCTTGTAATAAGCTGCATTTTATTGGGGGGGGGGGGGGGGGGGGGGGGGGGTGGGGGGGGGGGGGGGGGACATTGTTTAACCACTTCACATCCGGCCGTAGCCGAATGACGGCCACCGCGCGGATGTGAATTCCCGGGAGGACGTCGTATGACGGCCTCCCCTTTCCTCGTGAGCGCGCAGCAGGGAAATTCTGTGTTGACCGTGTCCCTCGGACGCGGCCAATCACAGATCGCTGTAAACGGCCAATCACAGCGGCCGTTTACAGCGTGATCGCCCTGGCCAATGAGAGATGATCTCATATGTAAACATATGAGATCATCTCTCAGCGCCGCTGCCCCTCCTCACACAGAGACAGCATGTGAGGAGGAGGAGATGAACGGCTGCAGCGCCGTAAGTTTAAAAAAAAAAAATAAATGAAATGCCATCTGACTGTGCCCACTAGGGGTGCAACGGATCGCAAATTCAATTATTATTTGCTGATCCGAAAATGATCCGATCCGTGACTCCTGATCCGAGGATCGATCCGATCCGTGAGTTTTTTGATCCGTTGCACCCCTAATTTAGCACCATCCATCTTTCCCTCAACTCTGACCAGTTTCCCAGTCCTGACTGAAAATCCCCACAGCATGATGCTGCCACTACCATGTTTCACTGTGGGGATGGTGTTCTTTGGGTGATGTGATGTGTTGGGTTTGACATAGCGTTTTCTTTGATGGCCAAAAAGTTCAATTTTTAGTCTCATCAGACCAGAGCACCCTCCTCAATACATTTTGGGAGTCTCCCACATGCCTTTTCGCAAACTCAAAACGTGCCTTTTTTTTTTTTTTTTTTGGTGAAAGCTATGACTTTCTTCTGGCCATTTTATTGGGCATGGTCATAATATCACCATATGACCTTACCTGTTTGAATGCACAGTGAAAAGTAACACTCTGCCATAAAGCCCAACTCTATGGAGTGTACGGCTTATTGCCATCCTATGTACAGACACTCCAGTCTCTGCTGTGGGTATATATATATAGATAGATAGATAGAGAGATAGATAGAGAGATATATATATATATATCTCTAACACACACTCCCCTTTTTTATAACAGTGATTGCATTCCCTCTGTTCTCAGCTGCATAAGAAGCTCAGAGAGCTGGAGGAGAAACAGCAGCACACTGGTGGGCCCGTGTCAACACAAGTCTAAATGCATTGCATACTGGGCCAATTCTGACATTTCTCTCGTACATGTAGGGAAAAAAAATCGATCAAGACTCCTAAAATGTGACATTTTGGCCAGGCCAGAAACCAGGAAGCAACTGAAGAAATGTTTTAAATAAAAATAAAACTAGTTAATATAATATACCTCCCTATCTGTTTACCAATGCTAGCAGCATAAGGATTGTTGATTGAGAGAGTGAAGTTCTGCATTGAGCCATTGTGGAGAAGTAAACATTGACCTTTTTTTCCTTTTTTGCTTGCATTACTCGAGCATTTCTGCAAACTTCAGTAGTCCTGTCAGTTCAGATTCCTTGTCTGAAGGCTGACAAAATCACATGTAGACATTTTCAAACACCGTAGTTGTTGCAAAAAAATAAAAGCAGCCGATTTTATTAGCATGTTCAAAACCCCCGTGTCCTGCAAGCTTGAGCAGTGAGCAAACGCAAATCAAAGTGGACATTCTTCCTAAGACTCCTACCGTGTCACAGTATATATTTTAATTTGTGCATTTCTTTCTGTTTACCTGTACAGGGGGTCCCAGACTTACAAACATCCGACTTACAAACGACTCCTAATTACAAACGGAGGGAGACAACAGGAAGTGAGAGGAAATCTACCCCTAGGAAGGGAAATTCACTCCTGTAAGAGTTAATATTGGAAAAAGGTGTCCCACTGATGCTTTATCACCAGTCCATGTTTCCCTAACAACCCAAAATTTTCTAAATCCAATTGTCATTGGGACAGAAGGTGAGGTGAAATCTTCTGAACGGGGGCACAGAGAGCAAAACAAATGTTACAGGGGTGATAACCCTTCTCTATGTTATCTAAAAAAGTAATAGATTTTTTGGCTGGAGCTACACTTAAAAAATGTACCTGTTCCGACTTACAAACAGATTTAACTTGAGAACAAACCTACAGTCCCTATCTTGTTTGTAACCCGGGGACCCCCTGTACAGCTATTGGCTGTGTTCTTTTGCAGCACTGAACCCAGGCTTTGATTTTTGGTATTTAGTTATATTCTTCTCCTTTTGGAAGTGGAAGGGCCTGGCTGTGTTACCTTCCAGTTTCCTGCCTGAACCCTGTGATCAGACAATCGAAGGGTGCTGTGGTGCTATCGCTTTTCACATGGCCTTTGGCAGGCGGTGAGGAGGTGATACAGGGCGGCCCCATTTTCTTGAATGTGACAGTAGGTATAATTCCTACGCGGTGTACACAACCCTGTCTGTCTGCCTTCTGTCCAGCGCTGCAATGTACTAAGCTTTGCGCTGGTCGCTGACCTCTCACATTTACGTTACGTTTTTTTCCCTTTTTAAACCCACAACAGTAAAACCAGCCTGTATATGCGGTAAAGCATGCTTGTTGTACTCACTATGGAACCTAAGGGGTTAATCCTCTGCATTGTGTAAAAAGCCTGTTTGAATCTGTCTTCTCTGATCCTCTCCTCCTTCCACTGTCCCCTGATAATTTCCTGATAACACAGAGTGTGTGGAGTCGGGCTGCACATGTTCAGTTTGGTGTGTATTGCTCGAGAGGTGTTTTTTTTTTTTTTTCTTGAGAGTGCATGTGATCATCACAAGGCCAATTGGCCCTGTCCAGACAGAGGGTCAGAAGTCTTGCAGTCTCATAGGACAGTCATAAAACTCCTCCTACAAGCTTTATATCCAGGGCTTTGTCTGAACACTGATTGAAGTCACAAGACTGCTTTAACTGCTGATGAGAAAAGGTATTTAGCAGTTTATATTTACTAAAATGATTGCATTTCCGTGTTCTGTGGGAGACCAGATATAGTAAATGCAGGGTCCTGGTTTTAGTAACACTTTAAGTGATTCTTTAGCTAAAATAAAAAAAGGAAGTTTATAATTCTGGTACTGCACAGAGCGTCCCTGCAGTTCCTGTATTATTCAGCCTTGTTAGACCAGGAAGAGAGCGCAGCGCTGCTGCAGACAGGTACAGGCCTGGATCGATAAGGAACTCCAGTATGTATTAGGCCCCATTCACACCTGAGCGATTTTTATGTATTCATTTTTTTCCAGCTTGTAAAACTCTCTACTCTGAAGCTCCAAAACACCCAACAAGCAAAATTCTATTCATTTCAATAGCCCCTGTTCACATATGAGCGTTCTGTCGCCTGAAGCAAAACGCCTAAAGCTCAAAGTATATGAGCTACTTTTTTCCAGTTTACAAGTGTTTTTGGCCCCATAGACTTCAATAGAAACTCCTGACTTGAGCAGTATAATGCTCAAATAGCGGCTCTCCACCCCCAATTTCCTCTCCTCCCCCCTAGTGCTTTCTATTGGCTAAACAAAAACGCCTGAAGTTGTAAAACGGTTGAAATACACTTTTAAAACACTTTAAAAAAGCTTGTAAAAAGCTGCATAGAAGCTTAAATACGCTTAGATTTGAATGGAGCCTAAGGCTAGGTTCAATGTGCAGGACAGAGCAGCTGACAGCAGGGATCTGGTGCGTCCCTGTTCACCGTTTTCAGGTCTGATTTCTGCCTGAATTTTTGGCTGAATACGGATCAGAAGACACTCAGGACTCCTGTGCAATTCACACCGGAGCCACTCCAGAGATGTGCGATTTGGCTCCATAGAGAACCAGTCACAATCTCCTGTGTATAGAATAGATGGACAGAGCTTGCGGGATATGAATAAAACACAATAATATAAAACGTGCCCAAAAACATTAACAGTGACAATGAATCAAAACGCATTCATATAAGATAAATTGCAGTCAAGAGCTGGGCGCTCCAAAAATAAAGTGCTTCAAAGATATAATGTGTCAATGTGCCACGCACGGAGCGATCACTTGTTAACAAACTCTGCATTACCCTGCCAATACTCTGCATTACCCTGCCAATATTACAGTGGGGGAGATGACATGGATATTACAGTGGGGGCCATGATGTGGATATTACAGTGGGGACTATATGGTGGTGGAATTGTCACAGGTTTTTGCAAATTCAATTATTATTTGCTGATCAGATCCGTGACTCTGATCCGAGGAACGATCCGATCCGTGAGTTTTTTTGATCCGTTGCACCCCTACCAGTGGCCAATCGCATAATAATCCGCTCTGTAGGAGGGAGGGGTTTGCCTAGAAATCTATTTTTACTTCCTGGAAAGTTGCTTCAGTTAAGACAGAGGATCCGACTTGGAGGCAACTTCCTTTGAAATCAAGTCGCTTTAGAAGTAGGATTGAAGTAGTATAGGAACCTTTTCTGAAGTCGGAGCGACTTCAGTAGTGTACATTAGGACGGCTCTCATTCACTCACATTGATTTTATCATGTCGTGCGACTAGGGGCAACTTGGGGCGACTTCAAGTCGGATCCAAAGTTGCCCCTGTGTGAATGGACTCTACACAGCCGAAATGGAGGTATATTTATTGCATCAGAAATAAGAAAGTACACTATACTCTTGAACTACAACTATACAAACAATATTCCATTTACTGGGGATAAGGGTACTTTTAGCCCACCATACCTAAACAGAGGTAGGTGAGCTGTGTCGGTGTTGAAAAAACACACATTTTACTTAAATCCCCCTAAATACATTCAACCAAAGGGTGTTCAAAGTCTTATGATTTTGTTTTCTTTGCGAAGCAGTCACAATGTGAGTTAAAAAACTGTTCCCTGCCAGCATGCTGCAGAGAAGGACATGTACTCCAACACGCCCCTTCCAGAGTTACAGAGAGCAAGAGATCTTTGCTGCAACATGCTGGCAGGGGACAGTCCTTTCTACTCAGGCTGTGGCCACTTTCTAAACAAAGTGTAAGAAGTTGCACACTTCTTTTAGGATGCACCTTGAACCCGTTTGGCTGATTTAAAAGCGAATGTTCAGGTTGGCTTTAAATCAAGAATAAAAATCTTTATTTCTTAAGTCCTTTCTGCCCAAGAACTCCTTCCCCTTTCTTGTAGCAATTTTTTTGTGTACGCGTTATGTGGAAGTTGGCAAGAAAGGTGACTGCTGCCTGGGATAATGTAATTGCAACACACATGCGTCATTAGCAGTCATCCAGTGGCTGAAGAGAGCAGACACCTAGAGGGAGCGAGGGAGATGTCAGCGGCAATAGAGTGCATGGAGGAGAGCAAACTATCGTCACCGATCCGTGATCCGAACGGGTCACGCTGACGCTCGGCCTTGGGAAAGGCGGCGGCTTCGGCCTAGCTGCGGAGCGGCGGCCATCTTGGTGTACCCGTCGGCCGTTTACAATGTGATCAATGTGTAAACAAACCGGCGTCAAGAAGACGCCGGTTCCTCTCTCCCCTCTGTGTACAGATCTGTACAGTGGAGGGGAGAGATCGCATGGCAGCAGAGCTGTGGGCTGGATCTGTAGTGCTCACAGCTCTGCTCTGTGACAATTGCAGTCACAGCCATCCATGCTCAGCCATAACTCCATACCCTGCCAATACCCATCAATACTCTGCCGTACCCAGCGATACTCGTGATACCCAGCCATACTCAGCCTATATTACAGTGGGGGCGATGACGTGGATATTACAGTGGGGGCTATATGGTGGTGGAATTTTCACATGTTTTTGCAAATTCAATTATTATTTGCTGATCCGAAAAATGATCTGATCCGTGACTCTGATCCAAGGATCGATCTGATCCGTGAGTTTTTTTTTTTTTGATCCGTTGCACCCCTACATGACACTCAAAATTGAGCTCAGATGCATCCTGTTTCCAGTCCACTGATCATCTTTGAGATGTTTCTACAACTTAATTGGAGTCCACTTGTGGTGATTTTTGGACATGACTTGGAAAGGCACACACCTGTCTATATAAGGTCTCATAGTTACCAGTGCATGTCTGAGCACAAACCAAGCTATAAAGTCCAAGGAATTTTCTGTAGATCTCTGAGACAGGATTGCATTGAGGCACAGATCTAGGGAAGGATACAAAAACATTTCTGCAGCATTGAAGGTCCCATTGAGCAAAGTGGCCTTCATCATTCGTAAATGGAAGAAGTTTGGAACCACCAGGACTCTTCCTAGAAAGGGCCACCCGGCCAAACCTAGTGATCAGGGGAGAAGGGCCTTAATTGGGGAGGTGACCAAGAAACCCAATGTCACTCTGACAGAGCTCCAGCGTTTCTCTGTGGAGAGAGAACCCTCCAGAAGAACAATCATTTCTGCAGCACTACACCAATCAGGCCTGTATGGTAAAGTGGCTGAATCAATTGAGTGAATGGAGCGGAGGGGACGTTTTGTGGTTTGAGAAGATCTTTGAGGTGGGGGGGGGGAGGGGCATGTCCATAGATACACTGGTGTGTGAGGAGGGAAACCTTGTACTCAATCCTGGCGGAGACAGGAAGCCAGTGGAGTGAGTGAAGAATGGGAGTAATGTGCTCATGTTTCTGCACTCTCATCAGGATCCTTGCTGCAGAGTTTTGGATGTACTGAAGCCTCTGCAGACTCTTTCTAGGAGTCCCAATGAGAAGTGCGTTACAATAGTCCAGTCTGGAGGAGACAAAAGCATGAACCAGCTGTTTGGCATCTGAGAGGGAGAGAATGGGACTGAGTTTAGAGATGTTACGGAGGTGGTAGAAAGAAGTCTTGCATAGGAGACTTAAATAGGCTTCAAAAGTGAGTTGGGAGTCCATTTTTACACCAAGATTTGTGACTATTGATGAGAAAGGGATGTTGGAGCCAGAAAAGGTGATACTGGTTATGGATGATGATTTGGTCTGGTAAGGAGTGCCAATCAAGATGACTTCAGTTTTGGAACTGTTTAGTTGAAGAAAGTTGTGCTCCAGCTATACCTTTTTTATCTCCTCCAGACAGGTAGGGATGACTCTCGGACCATGAGAAACAAAATTCTCTGGTCTGATAAAACAAAGATTGAACTCTTTGGCCTGAATGGGAAGTGTCATATCTGGAGGAAACCAGACACCGCTTATCATCTGGCCAATTCCAATACTACAGTGAAGCGTGGTGGGGCAGTGTCTCAGTGGCAGAAACTGGGAGACTAGTTTGATCGAGGGAATTATGAATGCAGCAATGTACAGGGACATCCTTAATGAAAACCTGCTTCAGAGCGCTCTGGACCTCAGACTGGGGTGAAGATTCATCTTCCAACAGGAAAATGACCCTAAGCACACAGCCAAGATAACAAAGGAGTGGCTACTCTGTGAATGTCCTTGAGTGGCCCAGCCAGAGCCCAGACTTGAACCAGATTGAACATCTCTGAAGAGATCTGAAAATGACTGTGCAAGGACGCTTCCCATCCAACCTGATGGAGCTTGAGAGGTCCTGCAAAGAAGAATGGGAGAAACTGCCCAAAAATAGGTGTGCCAAGATTGTAGCATCATACTAAAAAAGACTTGAGGCTCTAATTGGTGCCAAAGGTGCTTCAACAAAGTATTGAGCAAAGGTTTTCAGGTTGTCCTTATGGGGTATTGTTTGTAGAATTTTGGGGAAAATAATGAATTTAATCCATTTTGGAATAAGGCTGTAACATAACAATGTGTAAGGCGAAGCTCTGTGAATACTTTCCGAATGCACTGTAAACCGCATCCTAAAATGAAAGGGCTCGGTTTCTAGGATAATGAATACGGTTATCAGATGTGTATGCGGGAGAGAACGTCTGTGTGTACTGAATAACAGAACCCACCAAGCCTATGATAACTGAAGATTAGTCCTACTCCTAATGATTAACAGCAGCCTTGAAGTGAGAATGTGTTGAGTTAAAATGTTACGAAGATGAAATTCCTATATTAACCTACCTGGCGGTATGATTATGTCAGATTTTTGGGTCGCAAAGCGGTACAATTATTTTGCATAGAAATGTAGCGTTTTTATATTGTAGGCCTGTAATTCTTAGCAATAATGCACTTAAATCTGTCCAAACAAGAGCCTAGTAGATATCCCGGGTATGATGAGGTTTGAAACGCATCATAAATTATAATATAATAATAATATTATCATAATAAAATTTCCCCACTATCGCTCTGTTTTCTAGCTGGTCTAAAACCACTTTTGAGGTAAAAAGACACTTTTTGGTTGCTATGGACAATCTCCAGTTCCCAGGCAGATAGACCAGTATATATCATATAAAACTGCATGCAGGGCATTGGACAAAGCACTGGGGTCAAAAGGGATGTGAAATAATTTCATACAGTAATGTAATTTGTAAGATTACAGTATACTGTATGTAGTATGATTTTTCACTTTTTTGAATTTGCCGCCAGGCTCCGCCCCCGTACGACGCTCGCAGGGAACGGAGCCCGGCACAGAGGCATCGGGCGGAGGACAGAGCGGGGGGACATCACGTGTGCCTGTGTAATGTAAAAAATCTGCCGATCTGTACCTGTATAAACACGGCTCCCAGCGCTCAGCTGATTGTCAGCGCTCTCTCCTCCCCCCCCCCCCACCTCCCCAGCTGACATCAGCGGGAGGGCTCGGCCCCACCCACTGAAGCTGTGAGCCGAAGAGAGGAATTCGCTGAGCGGGCCCGGGGGGGAGCTTATATTGGTACAGATCAGCTGATTTATTTTTTTTTTATTTTTTTTTTTACATTACACAGGGACACATGTTATATTGGTACAGAGGGGAGAACACAATTTATTAGAAGTGGGTTAACATCCACTTTAATAATTAACCACTTCAGTCCCGGAAGGTTTTACCCTTTTAATGACCAGAGCACTTTTTTTTACAATTTTTGGCAGTGCGCTGCTTTAACTGGTAATTGCGCGGTCATGCAATGCTGTACACAAACAAAATTTGCGTCCTTTTTTCACACAAATAGAGCTTTCTTTTGGTGGTATTTGATCACCTCTGGGATAAAAAAAATGTTGCCTATAAACTAAGACTTTTGAAAAAAAAAATGTATATTTTCGACTTTTTGTTATAAAAAAAAAAAAAAAAAATAATAAATCAAATAAACTCAATTTTAGTCATACATTTTGGCCAAATGTATTCAGCCACATGTCTTGTGTATGTGGTAGCCACGGAAACAGTCACCAATGCAGAGACCAGGTTGGTCAAGAAAGAAGGCACAATAATAGCGTCTGCATTTTCTACAGAAACGACATCTTCTTTGGAGTGATCTTTCGGCAGGGGTACCAGGGAGGACATCCGGAAAATGCCTCCCATGCAGCCGTCTCACTGCATTTGAATTGAGAAGTTGGGCCACAGCACCTTCTGGAAACAGGCTGTGACAAACTCTTCCTGGAATTTTAGGAAGGATCCAGTTCGTCCAGACACTTTTTGTATAGCACATAAGAGTTGAACAGAGCCAATTGGAATAGGTATACAGATACTTTTTTTTGTACCAGCGTCTGGCCTTACGGGCAATTAAGTACGGTGCCATCATCTGGCCGTTGAAGTTAACCCCTCCCATTTTAAGGTTGTATTCGTGGACACAGAGGGGCTTCTTAACAACACCAGTCGCTGTAGGAATTTGGACTGCCGTGTCTGCGTGAATAGAAGACAGAACGAAAATGTTCTGTTTGTCCTTCCATCTCGCAGCAAGCAATTAGTTGGACCTCAAGCAGGCTCTCTCCCCCAGACTGTCGGGCATCTACAAGCTGTTGGGGGGGGGGGGGGGGGGGAGCCCCAGGGATTAGATTGCACGGTGCCACATGCGCCAATTCCTAATTGAAAGAGGTGTCTAAAAAGTGGCACGATTTTCGGATCGTGTGTACACTACTTTCGACAGCCGATCACAACCGATCATCCAATATTATTAGATCGGACATGCACGGAAATTTTCCTCATACGATTCCAGATCGTACGATTTTCGTTTTTAGTCAGTATAGTTGTTGTTGTCCAAAAAATCAATACAAATACATGACCTCGCTTCCGATTTTTTTTTTTTTTTTTTTTTTTTTTTTTTTTTTTCTGTCGTACGAGAATTTTCGTGACATTATTTAGCTATTCAATTTCTACTTGCGATTATTAACTGAAAACGGTCGTACGATCGTGTGTACGGGGCATTAGGCTCCATTCACAAAATTAACTGTTAGCGTTAGCAGGGATCAGGCCTGACTCTGCTAACGCTGCAGTTTTGCGTGCTGTGTTTTGTAAACTGGCAGTGATCTTCTGATACTGCACTTTGGGTGGGCTGGACAGAGGGGCTAAATGCAGGTGTTGGCAGGTGTCAGGGATGATCCTGCTAACGCTGCGTTTTTGGGAACACTATACTACTGGGGACGCTAGTATAGATCTGATCAGAGCAAAGATATTGATCCATTCAAACACTATTCTAGTAAGGGAGGTGTGTATGGTGTGTCTGTGTGTGTGTGTGTGTTAGTGCTACTGGCAATCAAAAGGTTAACATCTGATGCTGACCCTAACACCTAACTGATGTCACCTGTGACACTAATAGGGTGATCAAAAAAAAATCTGTACACTATACTAGTGACACTGTGACAGGGAGTGAAATGGTTAACTGGGGGGCGATCAAGGGGTTAAACTTTTATTGGTAAATATGTTGGGGATACCCTAAACCAGTGATGACTAACCTTGGCACCCCAGATGTTTTGAAACTTCATTTCCCATGATGCTCAACTACACTGCAGAGCACATGAGCATCATGGGACATGTAGTTCCAAAACATCTGGGTTGCCAAGGTTTGCCATCACTGCCCTAAACCTACATGGGCCTATCACTAACTGCCCTAATGCTGTTTAGTGTCACAAGTGACACCAGTACAGTGATCAGTAAAAAATCTGAAAACTGCACTTGGTGACACTATGACAGGGAGTGAAAATGTTAACTGGGGGAGGCGATCAGGGGGTAAAAAGTGTGCTGGTGTTAGTGTAGTGTTTGGTGTACTCACTGTGGATGTCTTTTCTCTTCGCTCGCTGGAACCGGAAAGGGCTCCACGAGGGGAGATGACATAATTTCCTCTGCCTGTGTTTTACATTACACAGGCAGAGGAGGCTTTTCATTCGCCAGAACCGATCAGCAGGTCCAGGCCAGAAATCATTGTCCTGGACCTGTAGACTGATCGGTTCTGATCGACTCGCGCAGGAGAGCCACCTTGTCGCAGTGTATCTGCGGCAGCTGGTCAGTAAGTGGGTAAGTGTATGTCCAACCAAATCAGTTTTTGATATACAGGGGGTCCCCGGGTTACGAACCCGTTAGGGACTGTCCTCCTGTTTGTAATTCGGAAATGTTCATAAGTCGTCAGCGCATGCGCAGAAGGACAATTACGGACATTTCCGATGTTCCGTTGAATGCCGTTCTGCGCATGCGCGGCAAATTGCAGACATTTCCGATTGTTTTCCGAGGCTCCGTCTGGCCGCGCATGCCCAGAAATGGCCAATGTCCGCGCAAAATGGCAGAGGGTCCCTGCAGCACCCGGTTCGTAAGTAGGAGATGTTTGTAGGTCGGGCATTCATAAGTCGCGGACCCCCTGTAGTAAGGAAGAATTAGAACTCTGGTTGGGTTTTTATGCTATTCAGGTGCCCATTGCTGAGATTTCCCCTCACTTCCTGTTCTTGCATAGTTGGTGAGGTTAAAAAAAAAAAAAGACATCAGTCCATCCAGTTCAATCTATGATGTGTGTGTTTATGTCAATAGTACATCGTATACCCCTGTATGTTGTGGTCTTTGAGGTGCCCATCTAATATTTTTTTTTAAACTATTAACGCTCCCTGCTGATACCGCTGCTTGTGGAAGAGAATTCCACATCCTTACCGCTCTGACAGTAGAGAACCCTCTATGCAGTTTATGGTTAAACTAAATGGCTTCTCTTCCAAATTCCTTTCCACTAAATTTTTTATTTTTTTTCCCTATGCTAGGGTCGCCAGTATGGTGTTTTGTACATTGATATTATTTCCCCTCTCAAGCGTCTCCTCTCCAAAGAGAAGTTCAATGCTTGTAGTCTTTCCCCATAGCTGAGGTCCTCTATTCCCTTAATTATTTTTGTTGCCCTTCTCTGGATGCTCTCCATTTTCAGCACATCCTTCCTGAGGACTGGTGCCCAGAACTGGACAGCGTATTCAAGATGCGGCCGGACCAGAGTCTTGTAGAGTGGGAGAATTATAATATCTCTTGAGTGAATCCCCTTTTTAATGCATGCCAATATTCTGCTGGCTTTGCTTGCAGCAGCCTGGAATTGCATGCCATTGTTGAGCCTGTCATCTACTAGGACTCCCAGGCCAGTAACTTCTGTTCATATTTTTGGGACCCAAATGCCTTACCTTAGATTTTTCAACATTAAACCTCATTTGCCATGTAGTTGCCCATCCCATTATTTTGCTTAGGTCTTCTTACGTCCTTCATAGAAGTTATTGCCCTGCCTAACTTGGTATCGTCAGCAAATACTGAGATTGAGCTGTTAATTCCATCCTCCTAGATCGTTTATGAATAAATTAAATTTAACAGGATTGGTCCCAGGACAGATCCCTGGGGGACCCCACTTTCCACACCTGACCATTCCTGAGTATTCCCCATTTATCACCACCCTTTGGACTCTGGAGTTTTTAATCCAGGTACTCACCCTGTGGTCCATGCCAACAGACCTCAGTTTGTACAGTAATCGCTTGTGGGGAACTGTATCGAATGCCTTTGCAAAATCCAGATACACCACATTCATTCCTCTATCTAGAGATGGCAGCTCACTTCATAGAAGGTTAATAGATTGGTTTGGCAAGAACGATTCTTCATGAATCCATGTGGATTACTGCTAATGATACCATTTTCAATACTAAAATCTTGTGTATATAGTACCTTTTATCCTCCTCTCCAATAACTTGCAGACTATTGATGTTAGGCTAACTGGCCTGTAGTTCCCAGGGATATGTCTTTTTTAAATATTGGTGCCGCATTTGCTTTTGTCCAATCAGCTGATACCATTGCAGTCAGTAAACTGTCCATAAAAAATTAGGAACGATGGTCTGGCTATCATCACCTGGCTGAGCTCCTTAAGTACCCTTCGGTGTAAGCCATCTGATCCCGGTGACTTATTTATGTTAAGTTTCAAGTCGATTTATGATTTCTGTTCTGATGATGGTGAATCTCAAACACAGACAAAATAAGATGCTTTTATGAGGGGGTTGAACCTTGTAAATATCATGTGATCGCAGTGGTTGGTAGGTGAGATGGAAACTTTTCTTTAGTTTTTTGACAATTGTCAGCCTTCCATGTGCTCCTTGCTGCAGAAGCCATAGGTTGGGGTGACTGCCCTTTGTTTGTACATGTGGTCACAGTGATTACTCCCTCACAATGACCATAAGGTACTGAGCCTCTTGGATCATAGTTGGTGAGGTTGAAAAAAGACACAAGTCCAACGTGTGTGTGTGTGTGTGTGTGTGCGCGCGCTTTTATGTCAGTATTGCATTATATATCCCTATATGTTGAGGTCATTTAGGTGATCTACGCTCCCTGCTGAAACCACTGCTTGTGGATGAGAATTTCACATTCTTACCACTCTTACAGTAAAGAACCCTCTACGCAGTTTAAGGTTTAAACCGCTTATCTTCTTCTAATTTTAGTGAATGGCCGCGTGTCTCCTTTTTTTTTATTTTTTTTATTTCCCTTTCGCAGAAAAGTTTTATCCCTATTGTGGGGTCACCAGTACGGTATTTGTACATTTGAAATCATATTCCCTCTCAAGCATCTCATCTGCAGAGAGAATAAGTTAAATGCACATAAACTTCAGTCCCTTTTTTTTTTTTTTTTTATTAGCTTTGTTGCCCTTCTCTGGACTCACTCTGGTTCCAGCACATCCCTCCTGAGGACTGGTGCCCAGAACTGGATGGCGTACTCCAGGTGTGGCCGGACCAGAGTCTTGTAGAGTGGGAGAATTTTTTTTTATTTTTTTATTTCTGGAGTTAATCCCCTTTCTAATTCATGCCAATATTATGTTGGCTTTGCTTGCAGCAGCTTGGCATTGGATGCCACTGCTGAGCCTGTCATCTACTAGGACCCCCATATCCTTTTCCATCCTAGATTCCCCTCAGAGGCCCCCCCCCCCTCCTCAGCCACTTATTTACTTCCCTAATTTCCTGCTGCTTTTCTGGTATGGCTCAAGGTACTGGTAGTATTCCTGTGAGTACTACCTTGGAGGTCCTATTCCTCAATTTCAGAAAACTCGATCTTCCTCTTACTTTGTCATTGGTGCCAACGTGCATCATGATAGCTGGGTCTTTCCCAGCCCCTTCCAGTAATCTATCCACCAGATCTGATGTGCCGAACCCGAGCACCCCGTAGGCAACTTGCAGTTCAGCCCTTCAGGTCTTTGTGACAGATTGTCCTCTCTGTTCTTCTGAGAATTGAGTCCCCCTACTACCAGAATCTGTCTTTTCCTTTCCCTTGGCTTTACGCCCACCCTCAAGTGGAGTTATTCCGCTGGCAGCTAGGGGCGTCACTCTGCCCCAGTAATGCTGGTCCCTGACTGGTTTCACCAATGTCTCACAACGGAGAATATTTATTGGGATGTTCCAGCCCAGGATCGGTCTCCCTGACTTTTTTCCCCTCTACCCTTCCTGACTGTCAACTATCTTCTCTTCTCTGGTGCCTGCACCTCTTTGTCTCCACCCGCCTCTGTGCTGGCCCCTGCCGGCACCTGCCGGGTACGATCCCAACTCTCCTTTTAGTATGGAGCCTCTTCTCAGTTGCTTCCCTAGATTCAGAACCTGGACTTCCAGGGAAGCAACGTGCTTGCATTTTGCACAGCAGTATTTGCCCTTGATCAGATGATCAAGGAATGCATACAATGCCGTAAGATGTACACTGGCCTGGTACCAGTGTTAATTTTGGCAGCGAATTTCTAGTAATTTAGTCGTAAATTAAAATGCCATTTTAGTCTTCTGCAATTGTTTTAGTCAACTAAAATGTCCTCCGTTTTTAGTCGACTAAAATGTCCTCCGTTTTTAGTCGACTAAAATGTCCTCCGTTTTTAGTCGACTAAAATGTCCTCCGTTTTTAGTCGACTAAAATGTCCTCCGTTTTTAGTCGACTAAAATGTCCTCCGTTTTTAGTCGACTAAAATGTCCTCCGTTTTTAGTCGACTAAAATGTCCTCCGTTTTTAGTCGACTAAAATGTCCTCCGTTTTTAGTCGACTAAAATGTCCTCCGTTTTTAGTCGACTAAAATGTCCTCCGTTTTTAGTCGACTAAAATGTCCTCCGTTTTTAGTCGCCGAAATAACACTGCTTGGTACAGTGTCTCTGTGGAGATTAGCAGGCGCAATGGCCACTTGACAGCTATTTATGGATATTTAATGGTAATTAATAATTTCTGGACTGGCTTTGAAGAGGGATATCGTTGTTCGACCCATAGCAGTTAAAGAAACATATTTTTTTTATTATTATTGCATTCTAGTGTAAATATAAGATCTGAGGTCTTTTTGACCCCAGATCTCATATTTAAAAGGTCCTGTCATGCTTTTTTTTTCTAGTACAAGGTGTGTGTGTGTGTGTGTATGTGTGTTTTATATTTATATTTATATTTATATATATATATATATATATATATATATATATATATATATATATATATATATATATAATATTAGATTGTAAGCTCTTTTGAGCAGGGCCCCCTTAATCCTCTTGTATTTTATTGTATTATAACTGTATTGTCTCCCTTTTTTATATTGTAAAGCGCTGCGTAAACTGTTGGCGCTATATAAATCCTGTAATAAATAAAAAATATATATAATCATTAAATTTTTTTAAAGAACAGTGTGTAGAAGTGACCGCACATGAAAACGGTGTTTCCAAAAAAAAGTGCGCTTGTAAGACTGCTGCGCAAATATGGTGTGACAGAGTATTGCAACAACCGCCATTTTGTTCTCCAGGGTGTTAGGAAAAAAAATATATGTTTGGCAGTTCTAAGTAATTTTCTAGCAAAAAAAAAAAACTGTTTTTAACTTGTAAACACCAAATCTTAGAGGCTTGGTCCTTAAGTGGTTACCGTACTTTGTACATAACCTGCCATCTAAAGCCCTATTATAGTAGAAAAGCAGAGGGCCGGTCTACCAACAACTGGTATTTCAGTGTTTGGTAGTTGCTGGAAAGTTGAACCAACTGTCAGGTTCTGACATCTCTCAGTGATGTTACAGGTGAGATCTCTGCGATTGTGCTCATAGGTATAGGCACTTGCTCACCTTGCTGTATTGTTTATTTTATATTATGTTATATGAAACCGGGCAGGTATACCCAATACTTCCAGGTGGACAGGAACAGGTTTGTGAATTATTGTAGAACTTGCTGTTAAGGATATCCTAGATGTGTAAGGCTGCTGGGCTTAGTCCACCAGTTACCATCTATAAGTAAAATATACATTTTGGGTGGACTGGCCCTTTTAATGGTGAGAATTTTTTTTATTTTTTTTGCTTTTTAATTGGAGAACTGGGACCTGTGTGTGACTCATATGTAGCTGCCAAAGAACCTCTAATGACGTACCAGGAGTGCTAGTCAACTGTGACAACGCTATGAATAAACTTGAGCTATCGGTAAAGGCTTGTATGTGACATTGATGTAGATGCAAGCGACCTTGGAAGGATGCTCTTTCTGTATGTAAGCAGTGTGGGTACCTCTGCAGCTTTGCTGATCTCAACCAGAGAAATTTCAGTCTTTGCAGTAAGATCATATTACTTTTCATCTGATATGATTTCTGCTACACAAATGGCAAAGACTGGACATTTCACTAATGTATCATTTGGCTTGAGTTGGAAAATGTGCACTCAATTGCTTTTTATAATTAGTCTGCCTACCTATTCCCTTGCAGCCTGGCACTGTCCATTTTTTCTTCCAAAACAAGAACCGACAGATGTGATGGGTTCCTTTACGGCATAGATGGATAGACTAGAATTTGTATAATTTTAGAAACCAGTACATTGATTATAATGTTAGCTGCAAAACATTGTGTGTGTGTGTGTGTGTGTGTGTGTGTGCTTGCGTGTGCTTGCAGCCGACAATTACGGACGTTTCCGATGTTCGGTCGAATGGCACTCTACGCATGCACGGGAAATTACGGACTTTTCCGACATTTTATGAGGCTCCGTCTGACCGCGCATGCGCAGAATGGCGGAGGGTCCCTGCAGCGCCCTGTTCGTAAGTAGGAGTGGTTCGTAAGTCGGGCGTCCATAATTCGGGGACTCCCTGTATGGTATACTGAAGTATAATTACAAGAGTGAAGGCTTTTATTGACAATTACATTAAGTTTATGCAAAGAGTCGATATTTGCAGTGTTGACCCTTCTTTTTTTCAAGACCTCTACCATTCACCCTGGCATGCTGTCAATCAACTTCTGGGCCACATCCTGACTGATGGCAGCCCGTTCTTACATAATCAATACTTGGAGCTTGTCAGAATTTGTGGGGGTTTTTTTTTGTTCACCCGCCTCTTGGGAATTGACCACAAGTTCTCAATGGGATTAAGGTCTGGGGAGTTTCCTTGCCATGGACCCAAAGTTTCGATGTTTTTTGTTTTCCAAGCCACTTGGTTATCACTTTTGCCTTTATGGCAAGGTGATCCATCGGGCTGGAAAAGGCATTCTTCGTCACCAAACTGTTCTTGGATGGTTGGGAGATTGTGCCCTCGGAGGATGTTTTTAGTACCATTCTTCATTCATGGCTGTGTTTTTTTCAGGCAAAATTGTGAGTGTGCCCACTCCCCTGGCTGAGAAGCAACCCCACGCATGAATGGTCTCAGGATGCTTTACTGTTGGCATGACACAGGACTGATGGTAGCGCTCACCTTTTCTTCTCCGGACAAGGTTTTTTCCGGATGCCCCAAACCATTGGAAAGGGGATTTATCAGAGAAAACTACTTTACCCCATTCCTCACTAGTCGCTGTCTCTGATGTTTTTCTTGGCGAGAAGTGGCTTCTTTACTCCTCTTCTTGACATCAGGCCTTTCTCAAAGTCTTCACTTCAATGTGCGTGCTGATGCACTTACACCTGCCTTCCTCCATTCCTGAGCAAGCTCTGCACTGGCGGTGCCCTGATCCCTCAGCTGAATCAACTGTAGGAGACAGTCCTGGCGCTTGCTGGACTTTCTTGGGCGCCCTGAAGCCTTTTGCACAAATGGACTGGAAATAGTTTTTTGGGGTATTAAGTTAATTTTAATGGCAAAGAGGGACTTTGCAATTAATTGCAATTTATCTTATCACTCTTCATAACATTCTGGAGTATATGCAAATTGCCATCATAAAAACTGAGGCAGCAGACTTTGTGAAAATTAATATTTGTGTCATTCTCAAAACGTTTGTGTGTGTGTTTGTGTAATATATACAGAGGGTAAAAATAAGTATTTGAAAATTTCGCCATTTTTCTAGGTAAATATGTCTAAAAGTGCTATTGACATGAAATTATCACCACATGTTGGTAACAACCCATGCAATCCATACATGCAAAGAAGTTCAAAAATTAACCACTTAACAAAGAGAAGAAAATCGGTTTAATCTCCAAATACGGAAAGGTTTCTTCACAGTAAGAGCTATGAAAATGTGGAATAAACTCCCTCAAGCTGGGTCTGGCCAGCTCAGTGGATTGCTTTAAAAAAGCCCTGGATTCTTTCCTAAATATACATAATAGAACTGGATACTAACATTTTATAGGTAAAGTTGATCCAAGGAACATCTGATTTTGCTTCTTGGGGATCAGAATTATTTCCGCTGCTGGAGCAATTTTGGATCCTGCCTTGCTTGAGTCTTTTTTGCCTTCCTCCTGGATCATTTGTGGGTATAGGTTAGTGTGTATATAAGATTGTATAACCTTTTATTTTTTATTTTTTCCTGTTTTATTGGTTGAACTCTTCCTTTTTTTTTTTTCTTTTTTTTTTTAACCACTTGCTTACTGGCCACTTAACCCCCCCCCCCCCCCCCTGCCCAGACCAATTATCAGCTTTCGGCGCTGACACACTTTGAATGACAATTGCGCGGTCATACAACACTGTACCCAAATTACATTTTTATATTTTTTTTTCCCACAAATAGAGGTTTCTTTTGGTGGTATTTAATCACAGCTGGGGTTTTTATTTTTTGCTAAACAAACAAAAAAGGATGGAAAAGAAAAAAATCATGTTTAATAGTTTGTTATAAAATTTTGCAAACAGGTAATTTTTCTGCGTCATTGATAGGCGGCACTGGTGGGCACTGAGAAGGTGGCACTGGTGGGGACAGATAAGGTGGCACGGATGGGCACTGGTAGGGGACACTGATGTGCAGCACTGTAAAGGCACATTGTGGGCACTGACAGGTGGAGCTGGTGGGCACTGGTAGGTGGCACTTGTATAGGGCACAGGTGGGCACTATGGACCTGGGGCACATTGCAGTGATCGGGACTAATGTCCCTCTCACTGCCGCCGGCTCTGTTGATATCACTTGATCAGCTGTCATTGGCTGACAGCTGATCACGTGGTAAGGGGTCGGGATCGACCCCTTACTCGGATCTGTGATCCAGCGAGTCTCACAGACTTGCTGATCAGAGCGCGCCGCGCGCCCTTCAGGGGGTGCGCAGGCCTCTCGTGAACGGCAAGACGTCAATAGACGTAGTCCCGGCAAGTTATATCCGCGCTGTAGCCGTCATTCGGTTTAAAGTGTTACTAAAACCACAACAGTAAAATCAGTCTGTATATGCAGCATAGCATGCTTGTTATACTCACTGTGGAACTTAAAGTGGTTGTAAACCCACTTTGGAAAAAAAAAAACTAACACCTGCAAGACAAAGGCATAATGAGCTAGTATGCATAGCATACTAGCTCATTGTGTAATACTCATCTGAGATCGAAGCAACTCGCTGCGGTGCCCGGCCGGCGACATCACTCCCGGGAGTTACTTTTGGGTATCGCCGGTCTGGCGATGTGATTGGCCGGAGCCGCGATAACGTCACTGAGCCGCCGGTAACTGCACACTCATTAAAGCAAACGGCACGTACATGCCATTGCTTCAGTTTGCATGTGCCGATGACGTTGAACTATTTTCATATTACTGGGTTTAGTAACACCTGTACACGCCGCCCTCTAGCACAGCGATGTCACAGATCTCCCCAACGCCTCCATCTTCACCTAATCTTCTTTCCGTGTTTGTGGACTCCATCTTTTTGAATGCCCCGGGCCACAATGACGGCACTCCTGCACATGTGCGAGGGAGCCTCTGCAATGTTGCAACGCTCTGCATTTTACGGCACACTGTATGCCCTGAATGCAGAGCGTCACTGCGCATTGGAGGGTGTTGTCATCAGCTGTTGCCGATGTGAATATCTCCTAAACGGTACACGTTTTAGGAGATATTCATTGTACCTACAAAGTAAGCTTGATTGTAAGCTTACCTGTAGGTACAACTTTAAAACATTTTTTTACTACTGCTTCAACTGTGAATTTTGGCCCTAGACTTATTACTTTTATCCAAGGTTCACACTGCTGCGAGATTGAAATCATCATGCCAGTTCAGCTGAACTCGCATGATTTCATTCCCGCAATTTTCATACTTCAGGGGTGATTTTAGGGACATCTGTGCGGGTTCCTGTACAGATGTCTATTGAAATCGCACCCCAAGTCTCCAATAGTACAGAAACCGCTTTTGGGAATCAAAAAGTCGGTTTGGACGGTGCCATTGCCGGCAATAGCCACCAAGTTGCGCATGCTAAATCGCATCAATGTGAACCTGGGCTCACTCTGACAATATTGCACGTGTGGTGCAATTGATTTTACATACACATGCTTATCTTATGCTGCTTTTTTTTTTTTTTTGTATTATGGGGTGTGTACAGGTATGATGTGCTTTTAAAATTTTGTATTTTGTAAAAAAAAATTCCCCCACTTGTGTGTTTTTTTGCTGTCACAAATGGACGAACAGACCCCCTAGGTCAGGGATATGCAATTAGCGGACCTCCAGCTGTTGCAGAACTACAACTCCCATGAGGCATAGCAAAACTCTGACAGCCACAAGCATGACACCCAGAGACAGAGGCATGATGGGACTTGTAGTTTTGCAACATCTGGAGGTCCGCTAATTGCATATCCCTGCCCTAGGTGATAGCACAGGCAGGCGAAAGGTACTCTTTATGGACACATTAGGGGTCTGTTAGACCCCCCCATTGTCTCCCCTAGCCTCCAATGCAGCGATTCTAGCACTGATACTGGGAGTTTCCAAATGTGTTCTTTATATCTAGTGATGACATTCTTAGTTCTCAATGTAATTACACATTGAAGTCCCTTGTGAGTTACCTTGTTAGTGTGCAAACTAATTTGGGACTGTTTTATCCTTGGTTTGCTGGAGGGAGCGAGGACATTTCCTCTACGTGTGACAGGAGATAGTTGCTTGTACGCTCTTTTGTTTTATCTAATCATTAAACAGCATAGGACAAGCTTAATGTCTACCTGCATAGTTTACAAATATATAAAGTTAAAGCTGTACTCCGGGCACAAATTCTGCTTCTGGCAGCTACCCTCCCCCAATGTTATCGGCAATTGGTGTGGAAATGGGCCTTTTATGCCAGCCATAGATGAATCGATTCTCCCATCAATGCAGCCAGTGTGTTCTTTGGGCAGGGGGTAGTCGTCCCTGCCGGGAGAACAGTGACTATGGATATTGGCTATAATAGCCGCTAGCAATAATCACATGTAAAATCCAACAGGCTGGTTGTACCCAAGTTGATTGATCAACTTTGGTACTTTCAGCCTGCCCAAACATGGTTAGAATCTCGGCTGGTTCAGCAGGGACTATCTACACTCACCGGCCACTGTCTTGGGTACACTTGTTCAATTGCTTGGTAACACAAATTGCTAATCAGCCAATCGCATGGAAGCAACTCGATGCATTTAAGAATCTAGACATGGTGAAGATACCTTGTTGAAGTTCAAACCGGCATCAAAATGGGGGGGGGGGGGGGATATGAACGTGGCATGGTTGTTGGTGCCAGACGGGCTGGTCTGAGTGAAATATCCAATGAACGGTAGTTGTGTGGACGAAAATGCCTTGTTAAAGTCCGAGGTCAGTGGAGAATGGGCAGACTAGTTTGAGATGATAGAAAGGCAATGGTAACTGAAATAACCACTCGTTACAACCAAGGTATGCAGCATACCATCTTTTGAATGCACAACACATCAAACCTTGAAGCAAAAGACCGCACCGGGTGCCACTCTTGTCAGCTAAGAACAGGAAACTGAGGCTACAATTCGCAAAGACTCACCACAATTGGACAGTAGAAGATTGGAAAAACGTTGCCTGGTCTGATAAGCTGCGACATTCAGATGGTAGGGTCAGAATTTACATAAACATGAAAGCATGGATCCACCCTGTTCGGATCGGCACACCCCGTGAGCCTTAGGAAAGGCCGCGGCTTCGGCCTAGCTCCAGAGCAGCGGCCATCTTGGTACACCCGGCCACTGTTTACAATGTGATCGCTCCGTCAAATGACGGAGCTATCACCTGTAAACAAACTCTGCATTACCCTGCCAATACTCTGCGATACCCTGCCAATACTCTGCCATACCCTGCCAATACTCTGCCATACCCTGCCAATACTCTGCCATACCCTGCCAATACTCTGCCATACTCAGCCATACTCAGACAATATAATAGTGGGGCAGATGACGTGGATATTACAGCGGGCACTATATGGTGGCGGAATTTTCACAGGTTTTTGCAAATTCAATTATATTTGCTGATCCGAAAAATTATCCGATCCGTGACTCTGATCTGAGGAACGATCCGATCCGTGAGTTTTTTGATCCGTTGCACCCCTACTGCTGTTTATCAAGGGTTCAGGCTGGTGGTGGTGTAATGGTGTGGGGGATATTTTCTTGGCACAATTTGAACCCTTTTAGTACCAATTGAGCATCGTTTTAAAGGCCACGGACTACCTGAGTATTGTTGCTGACCATGTCCATCCCTTTATGACTACAGTGTACCCATCTTCCAGCAGGATAATACGCCATGTCACAAAGCTCAGATCATCTCACCACTGGTTTCTTGAACATGACAATGAGATCACTGTACTCCAATGGCCTCCACAGTCATCAGATCTCAATCCAATAGAGCACCTTTGGGATGTGGTGGAATGGGAGAGTAGCATCATGGATGTGCAGCTGACAAATCTGCAGAAAATGCGTGATACTAACATGTCAATATGGACCAAAATCTCTGAGGAATGTTTCCAACACCTTGTTGAATTTATGCCATGAAGAAGTAAGGCAGTTCCAAAGTCAAAGGGGGTCTAACCTGGTACTAGCGAGGTGTACCTAATAAAGTGGCCGGTGTGCGGCACTCAGTTCAGGTACTGATCTTGCAGGACAAATCATTTAAAAGACAAATCATGTACTGATAGTGAAAAACCTAGTGAGAGAAATAGAAAAAGTAAAGCACAGCACTACTAAGCAGGTAAAGATGGGCTTTTGGTGCACACAGCATCCTCTGATGCCATTTCATGAATTTACATCACCATTACAAGGCACCCTTTGTCCCAGTGATGTGTTGTACCTGGAGGGTTCTGCTCCGGTGTGAAATGTTTTTTTTAGCAAGAGGTGTTTATAGGCTGCAATTAGAGCACTTGTAGCATCAAATTCAGAAATCTGAATTCTTTTTTTTTTTTTTTTTTTATAACTCTTTATTTTATCAAACACTTTTCATATACAAACATCATTAAGTCATTCTTCATTTTATACATTTCATCCCATCATAAATCCCCCCCCCCCCCCCCCCCCCCCCGCCTTGCCTTGGTGGTCTTCGAGGTTAGTATTTTTATCCATTTTTATCTTTCTCTTTTTTTTTTTTTTTTTTTTTTTTTTTTTTTTTCCCTTTCCCCCTCTCTTTCCTTTTTATCGCTGTGTTGCTCCGACTACAATGTGTGAGGGAAGAATCAACTCGTCAACTCCAGGAAATACCTCCAGGAATCCTTAAAATTATTCCAGTCTGTCCACTTGTTTTCTGTCTCGGGTTGACCCTCCCCCTCTTCCCCGGTTGGTCCCGTCCCTTCCACCCTCTGTAAAGCATTGACCCCCAATATCCAGTCCCGCAAAGTCGGGGCCTCCGCTTCTCGCCATCTCTTTGGTATTAAATCTTTCGCTACATTAAGCAAAGCCGGGGTCAGCGAGGCCATATATTGTCTTGAAGGGGTCGCGGTGGCATGGAACAGACACGTCCAGGGATCCCTTGGGACGCCTACCCCCGTTACAGTAGTTATTAACTCCCGGACCCCGTCCCAATATTTTTTGATGGCTGGACAGTCCCACCAGATGTGGGACATCGAGCCCCTTATCTTACATCCCCTCCAACACTCCGGGGACGCACCCCCCTGGATCTTACTAAGTCTGTCCGGTGTTAAGTACCACCCAGTAAGGCATTTATAATTTGTTTCCACTGATTTTATTGAAAAAGATGAGCTATGTATTATTCGTAACATATTTTCTACCCTCGACTTGTTACAGAGTACTCCTGTTTCTTCCTCCCACTTTTTAATATATGGTAGTGCATCATTGTCCTCATTTAAGATTTTATAAATTCTAGAAATATTATTTTTTGTGCTGTCGCGGAGGCTAAGCCGTTCCAGCGAAGTGTATTCATTAACATGGCGAATCGGACTAGGAAGGCTCCCTAAGAAATGCTTCAGTTGGGCGTATTTCCAGAAATCAATCAGCATCAAATTCGTGTTCGTGAGAAGTTCGTGATATGTGCATAATTTCCCGTTTTTAATTATATCTTTCACCTGTGCATTTTTATCTTTGATCCAATTCCCACCTCCCTCGTGTCTCCCTGGCTCAAAAAGTAGATTCTCTTTTAAATATATCAACGAAGAGTTGAATTTCCATTTCTTTTTTTTATATATATTATCCCATATGTCTAACGTGACCCGTGTTATCCCGTGTGCGCTATTTCCTAGTGGCCTAAACTTAGGTGGATTCCATATGTCGTGTCCTAGGTTTCTATTGCTAATAATATTTTCTATGTTTACCCACCTCTTTTCATTATCTATCTTGACCCATTCCATTATTCGTGACAGTGCTATAGCCTTGAAGTATTTTTCGAAATCTGGGACGGATAGCCCCCCCTGCTGCTTCCCCCTAGTCAATATTCCAGGTGCGAGCCGCGGTTTCTTATTTGACCAGATGAATTTAGAAATGATTTGTTTTAATGTTTTAAAAAACTCTTTAGGAATCGCTACTGGGAGCATCTGGAATATGTAATTGATCTTAGGGGCCAGAAACATCTTCACTGCGTTGACCCGACCGATCCAGGAAAGAGGTCTGAAGGACATTGATCTACATTCTTTTCTAATTTTGTCAAGTAATGGTAAATAGTTGATTAGGAAGATTTTTTTTGCAGATACAGTCAGCCGGATCCCCAGGTATCTAATATCTTCTCTCCAGGGAAAGTTAAATTCCTCCGTGAGTAGCTTGGCTTCCTCTTTTTTTATATTAATATTCAAGATTTCTGATTTGTTTACGTTGATTTTCAAGTTTGAGACTGCCCCGTACGTTTTTAAGGTGGAGATCAAAATTGGGAGAGTGATCCGTGGATTCGAGATGTAGAAGAGCACGTCGTCCGCAAATGCGGCTAACTTGTGCTCCTCCCCACCAACTCTGATCCCGGTTATATCAGGATTTTTACGTATCCGGGATAGGAGGGGCTCCAGGGACAAGACGAACAATAGGGGTGACAAAGGGCACCCCTGACGCGTGCCGTTTCTCATTGTGAAGGGTTCTGAAGAGAATCCATTTACATTTACCGATGCTTGGGGCCAATTGTATAGCATTTTGATCCATTTAAGCATTCTTGGGCCCAGTCCCATGACTTCTAATGTTTGCATCATGAATCCCCAGTCTACCCTGTCAAACGCCTTCTCGGCGTCGATTGACAGGAGTAGACTGGGGATCCCCGATTGTTCGGCCGCGTGAACAAGCAACACAGAGCGCACCCCGTTGTCCCGACCTTCCCTCCCTGAGATGAACCCGACCTGGTCCGGGTGGACCAGCACGGTCATCCTCTCCCTGAGTCGGTTGGCCAAGACTTTTGCGAAAAGTTTTGTGTCTGTGTTTAACAATGCTATCGGGCGATAGCTCGAGCACAGTGTTCTGTCTTTGTCCTCCTTCAATATAAGAGTAATTGAAGCCCGAAGAGACTCCGCCCCCAGAATACATTCCAAACCCAGCTGGTTCCAGAGATTACAGAGTTTGGGGACTAGGATGTCTTTATATCTTTTATAATAGGCTATCGTATACCCGTCGGGGCCCGGGCTTTTACCCCCCGGGGTATCCCGTATGGCAGAAAGAATTTCAGCCTCCGTGATTGGTTTATCCATGCTATCTCTGTCAATCTCTGTAAGTAGCGGGAGTGTACTGTTTTTCAAGAATTCTTTTCCATCCTCTCCAGTCTCCAAAGTGTGCTGTCCCCTCTGTCTTACATCATAAAGACCTTCGTAATATATCCTAAATACTTCCGATATTTCCTTAGTGGAATTTACCATCTTACCCTGTTTATTTTGAATTTTTTCTATATAGTTTATTTCTCTCTTTTTTTTGAGCATGTTTGCTAAATATTTTCCCGGCCTATTTCCTCCCAAATGTTTATCTCTATTAATTTTATGATACCCAGCCCTGGCCTCGAGTTCAAGTATCGCCTTTAGTTCTTCTCTCTTATTGATCAACTTATGGAATATCTCTTGTTTTGAGTCTCCTTCCCCTTTATGTTCCTTTTCTAGCCCCTGTACCTCCTCCGTCAGCCCCCGGATCAAAGCCTGTTTTTCTTTTTTTTTCCCGGTTCCTATCGCGATGAGGATCCCTCTTATATAAGCCTTATGGGCCTCCCAAAGTGTCGCTGCTGTAACATCGCCTGTATCATTAACTGTGAAGAACCATTCAATTTCCTTTTTTATTTTCTCTGAAATCTCAGCGTCGAAGACCATAGTCTCATTCAGTCGCCAAGAGAACGGATGTCTAGGGAGTTCGGGGATCCTCAGCGTCACAGAAACCGGGGCATGATCCGACAGTGTTGTGATTTCAATCTGTGATGCGAGGACATTCTCTATCAAATTATGGTCCAAGAGGAAATAGTCCAAGCGTGAGTGAGTACCATGCACGGGAGAGAAAAAAGTAAAATCCCTTTCTTTTGGGTGCATCACCCTCCAGATATCAACCAACTGATTTTGAAATAATCTTTGTTCGAGTTTTTTCAATTGAACCCCGTTTACTCCCCGTGACCTGGACGTGGTATCATAAAGAGGATCTAAACCCAAATTGAGGTCCCCCCCCAGGATAACCGCTCCCCTCTTGAACCTTGACAGACGACATAACACACTACTCAGGAATTTAACTGTCTTGGTGTTGGGGCAATATACGTTAGCCAAGGTAAAATAACTTTCCCCCATCCTACCCTTCAAGAAAAGATATCTGCCTTCCGGGTCCTCCAGTCTTTCATTTACTGTAAATTTAGTGGTATTTGAAAAGCCTATTGCTACCCCCTTTGAACCCCTAACCGGGGAGTCACCATAGTACCAGGTCGGGAAATTATGGGAGTAGATTTTAGTGTTACCTCCGCGGCTAAGGTGTGTTTCCTGCAGAAATACAATTGCCGCTTGCGACCTCTGGAGCTCTTTTGTTATTTTCAATCTCTTAATAGGGGAGTTCATCCCTCTCACATTGTAGGTAAGGAGCTTTAATTCAACATTTTGGATCTTTCCCATACAAGCTGACTCCTGCTCTGGATTATTTCACCTCTTTTCTTTGAATTTGTTACTGCAAGGCCCCTCCTCCCCCCACCCCAACCCTCCTCCCCCCTTCCCCCCCCCTCCCCCCTCCTCCCCCCCCCCCTCCCTCCCGGTCGATCTCCGACCCTATGCGATCCTCGGGGCATTCTGCCAAAGAACCCCCTGACCGCCTTACTTGTCGGGGTGTGGCTCCGCCGTCGCGGAACTGCCTGGGTCCCCCCCCCCTCTCCCAAGAAAGAGGGGGGGGGGGGACCCAGCCCGAAGGCACCTAGACCCCTCCACCACCGGACAACCCCTCCGACCCTCCCCCCATCTCCCTCCCCCACACTCCCGCCCCGTCCCCCCCCCCCAGCCATCACCCACTTTTTCATCAATTAAACAGTTAAACACCACCAGCATCAAGGGAAAAAAAAAAAAAAAAAAAAAAAAAAAAAAAAGTTATGAGTTATGATAGAGTCCTGTCGATCTCTTTCCTTCTTTAAAGATCTTTAAGGGACAATAATGGGGGCCACCACCCCCAGGGCCTGGCAAAAATGCTGGAGTTCGTCCACATATTTCATCCGGACGGTCCTCCCGGCTCGAGTTACTACCAATGATGACGGGAACCCCCAACTATGCTTGATATTTGCTGCTCTTAGAACTTCCAATAGAGGTCTCAACTGTCGCCTACGTGCAAGAGTTTTCGTCGAAAGGTCCGAAAAGATCTGGAGATCGACCGATTCATATTTTAGAGGAGGGCGACCTCTTAGCTTTGTCCAAATTTTATTTTTGTCTTCAAATGAGTGGAATTTAATGATGATATCTCTTGGGGTCTCTTCACTCAAGCCTGTGGGTTTGCGAATACGGTGGACTCTGTCAATTTTAAGGATCTCATCTTCCTGTCTCCCTAGGAGAGGGTTGAAGAGTTTCTGCATTTTTATCCTTAAGTCCTCCCCTTGTTGTTCCGGGACGGATCTAATCCTGAGGTTTTGTCTCCTGCTCTGGTTTTCTTGGTTTTCAATAGAATATTCTAGGTCCCTGTATTTGGTCTCTATCTGATTTACTTGAGTTTTAAGTTCTAAGATTTCTTGTGCTTGTATGACCGCCAAATCTTCGACTTTCTCCACTCTATTCAACAGAAGGCCTAAGTCAGTTCTAACATTAGTTATTTCGTTTTTGATAACACTTTCTAGATTACTGAACATTTCCAGTATCTCCATCTTGGTAGGGATGAGAGCCAGGCTCCCCTGTTCTAATAGTACACTGACATCGCTTGCGCCCGCCGGTTCACCTAGGCTCCTAGAGACTTCAGAGAGTTCTGCTCTCTGTCGTTCAGCGTCTTTTTTTTTTTCCTTTGGGGCTTGCTGTTTTTTTTCCATTTCTGGACTCTTAATGCTGGTGTCCTTGAGGTACTTTTGTATTGAGCTTGTATTTAAACTCTCTTTAGGTGTTTTCGCCTCCGCCCCCCTTTGAGATCTTCCTTTCATCTCTATTTCTGGCCAAACCAAGGGCCACAACCGAAACCAGGGCCTCCCTGCTCACCGTGTCTCACTCTAACAGAGAGCAAGAACCCGGAAACCCCAGCATATGCCCCCTTTCAATTCCTCTTAAATGTCTCTCCGGCAGTCTCCCCTTTTCCCAAAATGGGCAGATAAAAGGCCACTGGCGTAGCGTTTCAGGCTAAAGCCTGAAACCTCGGTTTGAGTCCACTCTTATCTTTGACTTTTCTTCAAATAAACCGGTTGGTGTTTGAAAATGTGAAAGTATAAGGGGGGAAAATAACAAGAAAACACTCTTCGCTTTAGGTAAAACTGGCGATGCAGGTTAACGGCAGGCTAGCGCTCAATCAGTAGCTGATATACAACTTAAGTGTCTTCTACAAATTTATTGCCTCCCTCCAGCTTTTGTCCACAGTAATGTAGAGACATACAGTACGCTTTTATACAGTTCTGGTATTTTCTATGCAGGCTCCACATGCAGTGGTCGGTAATTATCTTTTTATCCCCTCAACAGGGGGAGAAGAGAAAAGGCCAAAAAACAGTTTTTAAGAAGGGAAAAAAAAAAAAAAAGCTTCCATACCTGAGGAGGGGTCTGTCACCTCCCTCCCAGATGTGACCACAGTCTTTCCCTTCTTGACGGAGCTGGAGCTGGAAAGGTGCTTGAGCTGCAGAGGCGTCCGTTGCAAGGTAGGGGAGAAAAAGCCGAAGAACGATGAGGGGTGATGAAGGGTGATGGCATGGAGAGAGGAAGCCGCCTGTTGGAAGATGCCGCCTGCTGGAAGATACTACATGGTCGCCACAGGTCCGAGGCTCAGTAGGGCCCCCCCACCTCTCCGCCGCAAAGACAGAGCCTGAGACCGGAGCCCCCGAGCCCTCGAGCCAGCAGCTAAGTACAGATCTTTCTTGGCGTCTTCCGCGGCTCGGCGAGGCTCGGCAGGACGGGTCGGGGTAAAGAGGTCCCCAGCAAACAGCGGGTAGGGATGCGAGGCGTCGGAAGGAGTCTCCTCTGTCGAGGCGGCGCGGGCTCTCACTTCCACGCCGTCTCCGCTCTCATGCTCCGTCCGTCCCGTGCCTCCGTCATACCGCAACAGCGGGCCCCTCCCCCGAAGCTGACGTCTCACGTCTCACGTCAGCATACCGCCCTCCTCCAGGCCTCTGCAGAAATCTGAATTCAAGAAACTGTAGTGTAGATTGTACATGTTTTTATTTTAAATTTTTTTTCCAAGTATTGTTCCTTCAGTGTATCTTTCTGTTGTATAGCAACAAGGCACATTCCAGTGGAGCAAAGTCCAGAATTGACACATTGTAGTATGTGTCCAGTCTCTGTGAAATGGATTAGGACAATGCCAGCCTGTCCATAGGTCATTGTCTGCAAATCTGTTTACATGGTAATCACTTTGTAGGTTGAATAGCTGAAAATAGTAAAGTAAGTTATTTTACAGAAGAGAGCTGTGAAAGATCAACAGGTATTTTCTGTACTTTTTTAAGAAAATGTTCTTAGCCTGAGAAGGAAAACTAATGTAGAAACCACATCCAAGGACTTGGTGACCTGCAATATATAACATTTTGGGGTTTAGAAACGCTTTCACGTTATACATGCACTCCTCCTCCTCCTTTTTTTTTTTTTTAATTTTTTTTATTATTGTTCATGAATACAATCCATAAGCTTTAAGGGTAACTCCACTTTCGTAGAGGAGGGGGCAAATCAAAAAAATATAGCCTATACAATTGCAATTCAAGTCCATATTGTAATTAAATTTTGTTTAAAATTACCTTTCCTTTTCAATCTGCAGCTCTGTAATTTTCTGTGACATGCAATATGGCTACCTGGAGATGTTCTGTACACAGAATGTGTACAGAACACTCCCCAGATATGTAATTTCCTGCTTGTGTGATTGGCTCACTGATTTACCCAGAAGTCTACACTACAATAAAAGTCAGATTTCAGACATCCCCTTTCCTATAGGGAGTTTCTCCCTAGACATTGGTGAGATACTCCCTATAGGAAATCACATCTAAAGATCTTTACATCTTTGCAGGTGCAGCAGCTGGTTGATTAGGAAACCACTTCCATTAGACTCACTTATGCACATGGGCACAGACAAACACAGGAATTTCTTCAGAATAACAAAAGGTAGGAATCTGCAACAAAGTTTGTCAAAATCCTTGTAATGTACATAGATCACCCAGAGGGGAATGTATTAATAATAATAATAATAATAATAATAATATTTTTTTATTTTTATTTTCTCAACTAAAGTGGAGTTGCGCTTTAAAGCGACACTAACCTATCCTCATTCCCCTAAAGTCACATGTGTGAGCCCCTGAACCTTTTTCAACTCATTTCTAGTTGGAATGAGTAGTGCACAGTAGTTTTTTATGTGCACTACTCCTATGCACACTACAAACCCCATTGTCCCTAGTTCATCTCTTCCTCACTTCAGAGATTGTGGTTACATTACTACATACAGTGGGACCATAGAGAACGGATGTAGCCACCCTCTAACAGGACGTCATAGCGTAAAAAATAAATTAAAAACATTTTGGAGATTTGGAGGAGACTGAGAACAATATAAGTTACATTTTAAATGAATAATACAAACTTGAATAGAAACCAGTTAAGTGTCATTTTAACTGTCTTCTGACCAAGATTGTACCCCCCTAACTCAATAGACCATACGATTTGTAAGTTATGGAAAATGAGTCCTATCTTAACCAATAACATCAAGCTTTTCTGATGTCTCGCATAATTGCTCCCAAGCTGCTTATATGTCAGGTAAATGAAGAAGCCTCAAAAGTGGACTCGAGATGGTGTTCTTTCACCAATGTTTATTTTGTGTTCATTTCAAATGGTGTTCTCTGTCCTGATAGTGGAATTATATTGCCTGAGGCAAAATGGCATGCATCATGCTGGCAAATTGGAGAAAATGGGAGCCTGGTGAGACATTATCCATCTAAAGATGTATCAATATTTCTTGATGTTGAACATGGTCTGCTATACAATTCGGCACATGCATCAGCTGAATCCCATTGTACAGTGCAGGCATACATCTACACAGCCTCCCGAGCTGGTAGACTTTTAAAGACTGTTTGTCTAGTGTACAGTACTTGGAGACCCTGTCGACAAACCCTTAATTTTGACTCTGACACACCCCCTTCCCCAGACAGTCACTGAAGGAGGAGTAATGGCAACTGAACTCTGTTAATGATATCCACAAATTGGGCTTGTATCAGGGGAGGACCAGAGAAGCTTGAAAGCAAAGTAAGTGTTTTTTTTTTTTTTTAATGCTGGTTTTTAGGGGCGGACTGGGCCGGGGGGGGGGGGGCAGGGTGGAAATTTGGCCCTGTGGGTCCTGCTGGCCTGTACGTCCTGCTGGGAGCTGGCCATGGTCTGTGGGTCCAGCTGGCCTGTAGGTCCTGCTGGAAGCTGCCCATGGCCTGTGGTTCCTGCTGGCCTGTGGGTCCTGCTGACCTGTAGGTCCTGCTGGGAGCTGGACATGGCCTGTGGGTCCTGCTGGCCTGTAGGTCCTGCTAGGACTTGCCCTTGGCTGTGTGTCCTGCTGGCCTGAGGGTTCTGCTGGCCATAGCATGTAGGTCCTGCTGGGATCTGGCCGTGGATCTGTGGGTTCTGCTGGCCAGTGGGTCGGTTCAATGGGCCACTTGACTGGACTTGCCCCCCAGGCCTAAGGCTGCTAGCCCACCCCGGCTGGTTGTTTATTCCCTACCTGTGTGGAATGAACAGTTGGCAAAGCACTGTGCACTATCCCCATGCTCCAGCCCATCCTCCATTGCCACTGGCTGCCAGTCCTCTTCCTGGTTTGATAACACCAAGGGGGAATTTACTAAATCCGGAGCAGTTGTACATGGTTACCAATCAGCTTCCACCCTCAGTTTGTTCAGTTAATGAATGAAAAGTAGAAGCTGCTTAGTTGCCAATGCACAACTGCTCCAGTCTTGGTATGTTCCCCTCCTAGTGTCCCAAGTTATTGCACTATCCATTTCATCATAACAATTTGTATGTACAGTGTAGTATAGACCAGGCAACACATGCAGGAATCCTATAGTTTATAAGGACTCATTTGCACTTGCATAATCCAATGCAGTGCGATAATGAAAGGTATGTTCTAAAATGCACACCTTGGTATTTTGTAGCTTGATGCTCCAAAATGTTCATCATCCAAAATCCCATGGTTTTTAGTTGTCTATTCGAACAGGCTTGAAGCTTCTGGCTCAAAAAAAAAATGCTTCTTTTGAGCTACAAGCTTCAATTGTTTTTGACCCCAATAGTCTTTAACCTCTTGCCACCCAGGCCAATTCTTGTACTTCTTTCCTACATGTAAACATAATATTTTTTTGCTAGAAAATTACTCAATCCCCAAACCTTATGTTTTTTTTTTTTTTAGCAGAGACCCTAGGGAATAAAATGGTCCTTGAAACTTTTTATCTCGCATGGTATTTGCGCAGCAATTTTTCAAACTTGTTTTTTTTAAAAAAAAAAACAAGTGTCATGCATCAATGTGAAAGATGATGATTTGTAGAGTAAATGGATACCTAACATGTCACTCTTTAAAATTGCGCACACTCCTGGAATGGCACCAAACTTCCATACTTAAAAATCCCCATAGTCGACGCTTTAAATTTTTTTACATGTTACCTGTTTAGAGTTAGAGGAGGTCTAGTGCTAGAATTATTGCTCTCTCTCGAATGTTTGCGGCAATACCTCACATGTGTGGTTTGAACGTTGTTTATATGTTTTTATCATATGTGGGTGCGACCTATGTATGTGTTCGCTTCTGCGAGTGAGCACGTGGGGATGGGAGTGCTTTTTTACATTTTTATTTTATTTTACTTTTTTATTTTATTTTATTTTTATATTTTGACACTTTTTTTTTTTTTTTATTACTTTTATTCCTATTACAAGGAATGTAAACATCCCTTGTAATAGGAATAGGGCATGAGAGGTCCTCTTTACAGCGAGATCTGGGGTCTATAAGTCCCCACATCTCCCCTCTAGACTGGGAAGCCTGAAATCCCCCAAAAAAAAAAAAAGATCTAGTCTTCCTAGCCGAGGCAACAAAATGTTTTCAAATGCAGAGGCTGAGCGTGATGTCATAACGTGGCGCCTAGGCCTCCGAGGGTCATAAAGACTGCCAGGGGCCATCTGGTCTGCAGTATCCTCTATGGTGAACTGCCGGCGGATTCCTCCTCCAGCTTGCCGATTGCACAGGCGAGCACCGGAGGGCGGCGGGAGAGGGGGGGGGAATTACAACTCCGCTGCCTGTAAAAATCAAGCGGCTGAACAGCCGATATGATTGTCTTTACGATGTAGGGAATCACTGGCTGTAAAATAAGATATCGGAATGATGCCTGTAACTGCAGGCATCATTCAGATATCACCAGTCTGCAATGTCCTATGACAGCTTGCAGGTATGAAGTGGTTAAAGAAGGGATAAGGCCAAAGCTCTTTTTGCCATACTTCTCTTGTGGGTCACAGGAGTGCATTTGACAGTTACTGAAAAAGCGTTCTATCAGAACCAATAAAGGCTTTCCTGATGTCTCCCACTGCACTCCAGATTTAGTTGACAGTGGGCTTTCGTCACAGAGCCAGAGATCATGGCATTAATGTTGGGATCTGCCCAGATGCCAGACTCACAGCTGGATCAGCCTCCATGTGCTCTCTACAGCCCGTCGCTTCAGTGAGCGCTGGCGGGGCAGAGCAGAGAGCCGTGATGGATAATCACTGCTCTGCGCTCAGAGCGGATCTGAGAACTGAGTGATCAGCGGTCTCTGTTCCCTGAGTTCTTGGTGTGAAGCTGGCAAGGGACAGCTGCAGCATCGATTTTGGTGTTGGACCCACCTAGGTAAGTATGACCGTTTTTATTATGTTAGTTATTTATTTTAAACCCCGCACTTATGTAATAGGAAAATGTGTTAACTTGCTAAAAAAAAACTCACCTTTTGCCGACCAGCTGCCGTCATTTAACTTTTTTTTTTTTTTTTTTTTTTAATTGTCGCTCTTTTTTTAGTTTATAGCGCAAAAAATAAAAACCCCAGAGGCGATCAAATACCACCAAAAGAAAGCTTGATTTGTGGGGGGAAAAAAAGTATGTTTTTTTGTTTGGGTAAAATGTTGCACGACTGCACAATTGTCAGTTAAGGTGACGCAGTGCTGAATCGCAAAAAAAATGGCCCGGTCATTCAGCAGCCAAATCTTCCGGGGCCAAAGTGGTTAAACAAGCCTTAGATGCCCTCAAAAATGTCTGTACAAAAAAACGGCAAAGCAACCAAAGGCGCTCACCTCAAGTATAGATGCTGCCTTAATGATTGTGTTTTCCTGCTCACGATGGCTGCTTTAGCAACCAACACACCTAAGATAATGCTGTGCAGTGCCCTCCAGTATGTACTGCACTGTCATGACCACAGTACACAAAAGGTAATACTGGAGCCAGTACAATCCGGTATGCATTATTATTTGTCAAGTGTCCTTTCTAACTTAATTCTCTGAGCCAGAGAAAATCTTGTTTTTATTACCACAAGCAATCATCTTTCATTTTTATTTTTTCTTCTACAAAAATAAATGGCTCTCTGTTGCAGCCACAGGGCCGCAAATCCAAATCACAGGTTGTTGACTATAAAAGATCTGTTACTAACATTCACAAGTGTATTTATATACTTTCCAGTTCTTCAGTTCAATTCCTGTAATATATTCTGATCCTCGGACCAAATATTCTGAAGCTTCCTGTCAGTAATCACATTAAATGTTGTGGTCAGTCTCTTCCCAGCTTGGAAGCGGACTTAAAATGTATCTAAACCCAAAAGCAAAAATGTAATATATTGCAGCTTGGCAATGCTTAGATGTGGTGGCTACTTTGGTTTTCTTTAGGCTTTTTTCCTTTTATTTTCCCCTGGTGATCCAGCCAGTAAGTCTGTTATTTTTGAACTTCCTTAAACCACTTACGCACCGCCCAGCATACATTTACTGCGGCGGGGCAGTTGCTCTGTGCCAGATCACGTACCTAGTGTGTGTGATCTGAGACTTCCGGGTCTGGGGTGCATGCATGCACCGCCAGCGCTATGCTCCCGTAGTAATTATATGTAGTGGAAGCTGATTGGCAAGTACGGCAGACTCTGCCAGCACCCGCCGGTGCTTTGGTACACAAGCAGAACAGCAGTCTGCCAATGTATACAAGGCAGATTGCCGTTCTGTGATTACAGAAGGCATGGATCCTGTATTTCTGTAAAGCAGGAACACTGATCCATGTCTTCCACTAATAAAAGCGCCTCCCTCACTACACTGAAACACTGGCTAGGCACACAGTTAACCCTTTGATTGCCCCTGATGTTAACCCCTTCCCAGGCAGTGTCATTAATACAGTGACCATGCATATTTTTTAGCAGTGACCATGCATATTTTTTAGCAGTGATCACTGTGTTGGTGTCACTGGTCCCCAAAAAAGTGTCAGTGTCTGCTTTGTCCACTGCAATATCGCAGTCCTGCTATAAGTCACTGATCACCACCATTACTTAAATAAATTAAAAATGTAAGAAAAAATATTCCATATTTTGTAGACGTCATAACTGTTTTTGTGCAAACCAATTAATATACACTATTCTGCTCAACAGGCAGACTGTTGTCTAGATTAAAAACCGTAGTCTAAGCCAGTGGTTCTCAACCCTGTCCTCAAGTATCACCAACAGTCCGTTTGGGAATTTCTCTTAGATAAAAAAGCTGTCCAAAATACCAAGTCATTGATTCTGATTTAAAGCACCTGTGCAATATAAAGGAAAACCTGCAAACATGGCCTGTTGGGGGTACTTGAGGACAGGGTTGGATCTAAGCTACACAATCGACAATTCAGAAAATGTATATTATAAAGGTATCTTGCATACTAATCATTGGCAAAATGTTGTTTTTGGATGGAATTCCACTTTAATTTAGACAGAAAATTTCCCCTCTACTATTTGTTGTAGTGACAACCATGATTTATAGGTTTCCCCTCACTTTCTGGACTAGTGACAATGGTAACCTAGACAAACAGAGGGTGAACTTCCCCGGGTCCTACCCCTTACCTATTCTATCCAAAACTAGGAAATAAAAGAATTGCAGCTAAGAGACAGTCTGATGATTTTGCAGTAGTCATAACATTACTGTTTTTGTTTTTATTTCTTTGCAAAGCTTTTCATAGTCTTTACAGTTTTTTTTTTTTTTTTTAATCATCCTTTAGTATCTTCTGTGTGTTGTCTGGTCTTCTAATCATTAAGGCACCTTTCTCACATGTGCGACTTCAAAGTCGCGCATTTTTGCCACGATGTAAGTGGCATCAAAATTGGACCAAAGTAGTGCAGGGACTGCTTTGAAGTCGGAACGACTTGAAGTTGTACTAATATGAATGGCTGTCATTGGAAATCATGGTGACTGACTTGTCATGCTACTTTGCAGTCCCAAATCGTGGGACAAGTCGTATAAGTGTGAAAGGGGCATAAGGCCTCATGTACACGGCTGCTGGTAAACGGACGTTTAGGAGCAGTTGGCATTTTTTTCAGCTGCCCCTGTACTCTCCTCAGTTGTCTTATCAGTACATGTACACACGGTCGTTTATAGTCTTTCTAGGCAGTTGAGTTTAGAAGCTTTTTTTAGAAAGCAAAAAAATGCGTTCAGGACGGATGTTAAGAGGCATTTCAAACTCCTGTAACAGCGTGTGAACGTGGTAACTTGTGTTTTAGCCGTGTTTTTGTTTAGTCATTTTTAATTTTTGCCTATTTAAAAAAGCTTCTAAACGCAAACGTGGCATATAAAACTCGTCAAAACTGAAGTGTTTAAATGTCTGTTACTATCTGTCAAGTTAAATTGTTTAGGAGAGGTTGTAAAATGTCCCATGTACATTAAGCCTAAGGGTCTTGTGCTTTGAATCATAATGGTCTGTACATCACTGTAGCCGGTGCATCTCTAATGTAATGTGCCCTTGTCTTCACAGCCTCTGGGTAAATGGAAGTCACCTCTGGGAGCCAGATGATCTCTGGTGACGAGAGTTCTGCCTAGCAGCTCCAGCACCAAGTGCAATGAGCGGGGGAGTGGAGCAGCCGGATATCCTCAGCGTAGGAGTCCTGGTTAAGGAAAGATGGAAAGTGGTAAGTTGTGCGTTTTTCTTTCTTAGTTATTGTGTTACCTTACATTTCATTTTTATTTAGCTTTTCCTTGTTTTCTCATATAAACCTGCTGCCATTGCAGATTTTTTAAAAAAAATGACAAGGCTGATGCAAAAGCAGCTTGAAACAGCATCTTAAAGCAGAACTCCAGCAATCTCTATACTTTTTATACTTTCCCCTGCATGCTGTGTACTTTCTTCCTTTAACATTTATCTAGAATTTTTTTACCTTCAAAATAGAAAATGTGCTTTACAAACAGTGATTGACATTTTAGCAGACCTCCATGCTTGTCAAAATCTTATACACACCGCTTAAAGTGTTTACTGTAGAAGACCGTAACTAGAAGCTGTTATATTTGTTTGAAGTCCAGATCATACTGCTCAGAAACTGGTTGTTCTCTTTAGGCCTCATGCACACTGGAATTTTTGAGTCCCCAGCCAGCAAAAACCTTCCTAATAAATTCATTTCAGAAACCCATGTTTTATAGTGATTGGCCTTATCCTAAGTGTTTACCCCTCTCAATCGTTTTGCCCAAGAATATCCCACTGATCAGGGGGGGGGGGGAGTTCCTCAAAGTGGTCTGTCCCTGTAGGGGATCCAGCAATTTCCTTAACAAGACTAAAGCCCCATACACACGCTCGGATTATCCGAGGACCAGGTCCGTCGGATCATGTCCGTCGTACTTTGTCCGATGTTGGTTTTGCGTACACACGGTCAGACAAAGTTGTCGGAAAATCCGATCATTCTGAACGTGGTGACGTTTTTTGCCTACGACGGGACTACGTAGAGGCTAGTAGCCAATAGCTTTGGTCTTGTAATGTGATCTGAGCATGCATAGCACTTTGTCCGTCGGAATTCGCTACACACGATCGGATTTGGTGTGATCGGACTTTGTTGTCAAAAAATCTATCCAGCAGGAGATAGGACTTTGTCCGTCGGACAATCCGATGGAAACTGTCCGATGGTGCCTACACACGGTCGGAATTTCCGACAACATTGTCTGATAGGACAGAATCCATCGGAAAATCCGACCGTGTGTATGGGTCTTTAGACTATCCTGTGGAGATTATTCTGGTGTTCAAAGACCCTGTGCATAAACAATTAGAGACACTTTGCAAGGACTTATTCTCCATCATGGGCCCTACAACTGGCAATGTTTGTCTGCCAGAACTTGTGTCTAGCCCAAGGGTTTGTCTAGGGATCCTGGCTAGTTTCATGGATCCCTCAGCCCTCCATCAACTGGAGATCATGCCGATGGCCTAGTGGATATTGTACACCTCACGTCCAGAATAGGTCTCCTGTTTGCATGCAGTGAACCCTTTGTCTCAAATGTTAGTCTGTGGAGCAGTCGTGCAAAATTGCTTACTGTGCTTGCCTTTTGATTGGAAACCTCACTTTTGGAGTGTCCCTAGATGCTTGTATCGAGGACAAAACTAGTACCATTTTACTGCCGCAAGGCTAGGCCTCAGCTTGGGGAGTGTACTATTTCGGCGACCTAAGGAAAGCTCCATTAGTTTCTCTTAAACCACAAAGCCAAGCCCAACTCTGAGACTCAGTTCGACATTAAACCTTGGCCTCCCAAATCCTTAAAACCTAAGTACAAGTCCCTTTCAATGAGGATGCCCCCATATTTCAGAGTGGGGGAAATGTTTGTTGGCCTTTGTGACCTCCTGGTCCCATGACATTTCAGACACTTGGGTCTAGAACAGGATTTGATGGGGGAATCTAACGAGATTGCCCATATTAAAGATCCAACTCTTGAAAACTGTTTGTCATGGGCGGCGGCACATTCTCTGCTTAAACTTCATATGGAAAAAAGAGCCCAGGATAGACCACGTTCTTCTTTTTTTTTTTTTTTTTTTATAAATGCCTTGCTTGGGCAGAAAGGAAAAAGTCAGGCAAACTTCTGGCTGCTATTGACAAATGAATCCTCCTTATGCAAGTGCTAAAAATCTATGACCGGATTGCTCATTACCACCCCTGATGCCGCGTACACATGATCGGAAATTTGGCCAGCAAAAGACAGATGAGAGCATTTCATTGGAAAATGCGACTGTGTGTAGGCTCCATCGGACTTTTGCTGGTGGAATTTCGGCCAGCAAAAGATTGAGAGCATGTTCTCAATTTTTCAGACGGAAAAAGTTTCTATCGGAAATTCCGATCGTCTGTGGCAATTCCGACGTGCAAAATTCCGACGCATACTCGGAAGCATTGAACTTCATTTTCGTGGCTCGTTGTAGTGTTGTACGTCGCCGCGTTCTTGACAGTCGGAATTTGGTGTGACCGTGTGTAGGCAACACGAGCTTGAGCGGAATTCTGTCGCAAAAAACATCCAAGGCTTTTCCGACTAGAATTCCGATCGTGTGTACGCGGCATAAGGATGTATTGGCAGTTTTTAAGTCCTTCTATGAGGAGCTCTATGGCTCCTGGGTAACCTTTGCCAGCAAAGATTTATTTCAATAAATTCAAGTGAAAGGAAAATGATAAATGGGTTTTCAATTTTTATTTTTTATTTTTTTTTACAAATATCATCTGAAAAGTGTCGGCTGCATTTGTATCCATCTAGTGTAAGCAATTGCCTTCAGAAGCCACCTAATTAGTATATAGAGTCTATCTGTATGTAATTTTTATCTCAGTATAAATACAGCTTTTCTGTGAAGCTTTTCTGTGAAGCCCTCAGTGGTTTGTTAGAGAGCCTTAGCGAACAAACGGCATCATGAAGGCCAAGTAACACACCAGAAAGGTCAGGGATAAAGTTGTAGAGAAGTTTAATGACCTGCCCACTGGGCGCTTGTACCCCCTTCCTAACCAGACCAATTTTCAGCTTTCAGTGTTTTCACATTTTGAATGACAATTATTCAGTCATGCAAGACTGTACCCATATGACATTTTTGGCCTTTTTTTTCACACAAAAAGAGCTTTCTTTCTATGGTATTTAATCACCACTGGGTTAAAGTATACATTTTTACAACATCCGAGCGATTGGGGGGGGGGGGGGGGGGGGGGGGTCTGTCGACACCTAAGCCCTGGGTATACTTTTTGGCAGCCCAACTCCAACATCTAGCAGGATCCGAAGATGATGGTGACCTACGTACATTTTCCTGGTCTTGGATTCTACTATACCACCCTTTTAATCGATTTACTTATCCCACACTATGTTTGATATACAAGGTTTGGCAGTCTACTAAAACAATACTGGACATCTCTGGGTATACTAGATTTATGCTGTTGTGGTCAAAGAGAGCATTTTTTTAAATCTCCGAACTGGAAGGATTTTCCAGGTGGGAACGGGCAGGGACCACCACACCTGATGCAATTATACTCTGATGGTAGTTTACTTTTTAGAGGTGTTTTTTTTCTTACTCTTTTTAACTAGGACATGCTGTGAAGATCCAAGGCCTGACCCCAACTGTTTGTTTTTCTCTTGTTCCTATCTTGTATTGTATAGTCCAAGCAAATACCACTAAGGGTCTTATTTCTTTGGTATATACAGTATGTGATTGCTTTCTGAATTTCTTTCTAAATTCCCTATTCCATGTAGGCAAAGATGAGATCAGATGTCGGTGTGGATTTGGGAGACTTATGGGATCAAATATTGCAGAGTACAGCTGGTTTCACTATCGCGACTCCTAGGGTGACTCAGCTTTTTCATCCTGTATAGGGTTTACTGTACTCTGGCGCTGCTGCGTAGGGTAGGCAGGAGAGAAAATTTGTTTAGATGAGCCCAATCTCCTGGCTCTTTTGTGCATCTGTTCTGGAGATGTCCAAAGCTACATCAGTACTGGCAAAAAGTGTGTGTATATTGAATTCTGTATATGACACTGTGCTAACTCCAGATCCTGTCCTATTCCTACTAGGGTATGTAAATTCTAACAACTTGGATCATGACCAGTTAGTGGCTATCGCAAGAGCACTCTTTACAGCATGTAAGTTGATGGCTTCTCGTTGGGTCTCATCTAATCCTCTTACCCTTGGACTGGATCCTGGAGATCGATAAATATGTAAAGCTTGAGAAATACAACTACATTCAACGTAACAACCCTCAAAAGTTTTGATAAAATATGGAAAAAATGGATAGATGCACCGCATTCTAATTTTAATCTTTAATAAGTTTGAATGAATGAATGATTTGTATAGTGCTACAGTGCGAACTGAATCGCCTCAAGGTGCTGTATTGGTGCTTTGTTGTCACCCTTAGAAGAGGTAGGTCTTGAGTTTTTTCCTGAAGGCCTGATGGTTTTCTTCCATGCAGATTAAGGTTGGTAGAGCGTTCCATAGCCGTGGTCCTTGGACAGCGAATCTCCATTCCCCTTTTGCTTTGTAGCGGGATTTGGGAATGAGGAGGAGGTTTTGGTTAGACGATCGAAGACTGCGATTGGGTGTGTAGTGTGTTATCTTTTCGTGTAGGTATTGTGGAGCGTTTTGGCATGTTGGTAGATTAGGATGACCTGTTGCAGAAAGTTTGTCATATATATTATGAATATAACCTCTCGGCTGCTCTGGAATTTCTTTGTATATTCTGGAAAAATTGTATTGATGCTGTTGTTTTGCTTTTTTCTTATTGTTTCTTTCTTATTTTAGCTTTCTTTGTATTTTGTAATGGGTAATTATGTGGCTTCGCAAAGAGATATAATAATCAAACATAAATTGTGCATACATAACTTGTGTTAGGAGATGGGTGATGTTTGAGTCGCCGAGTGCTGGATTGCAGCTGTACTTAATATTTTAAAGGCAAATTTATCCTGCTTTTATGCAAGTGTATCTCTTTTAATAAATTGGGGATTTCAATATATACTACACTATGGCTACCTACCTTGTGTTTCTTTGAGTGTCTGAGAGCAAAGAAATAGACAGTGGGGCTCTTAAAGAGGTATCAGCCTAACAACATCACAGAGGAAGGTACCAGTATTTGGTAAACAGTTCTCAACCTATCCATACCCTATAGGGGGACCAAGTGCTTTTGATCTAACTAGGCATGTTCTTAGGTCCATAGCCTAAGGTGAGCGCATTGGAGTTTAGGTGACGGGCACACACTTACATGACACTGGAGATATTGTTAACGTTTGTGCACGAGAGGAAGGAGGAGTTATTGTTGTGGATATCTCACTTTGGGACTCATTTTATGTAGATGCTTGTTACAGTTCTTTTTGTTTGGATTTATGTCCCATCTCTGAATATTTAGTTCTAATATGTGCATGTAGAGCAGGGGTCTCAAACTGGCGGCCCTCCAGGAACTACAAATCCCATCATGCCTCTGCCCATGGGAGTCATGCTTGTAACCATCAGCCTTGCAGAGCCTCGTTGGAATTGTAGTTCTACAACAGCTGGAGGGCCACCAGTTGAGACCCCTGATGTAGAGGGTCAACTTATTTTATGTTGTATGTGTAATAAATATCACTTTGAGAAGGGGCTCAGCATAATTACATATGGCATCTTATCCGCGTGCAGGAACGTATGGTTTGTGAGCAGTTATATATATATATATATATATATATATATATATATATATATATATATCACACATATATATATATCTCTCTATCACACACACACTCAGTATCTCACAAAGTGAGTACACCCCTCACATTTTTGTAAATATTTTATTATATCTTTTCATGTGACAACACTGGAGAAATTACTCTTTGCTACAATGTAAAGTAGTGAGTGTACAGCTTGTATAACAATGTAAATTTGCTGTCCCCTCAAAATAACTCAAAATAACTCAACACACAGCCATTAATGTCTAAACCGCTGGCAACAAAACTGAGTACACCCCTAAGTGAAAATGTCCAAATTGGACCCAAAGTGTCAATATTTTGTGTGGCCACCATTTATTTTCCAGAACTGCCTTAACCCTCTTGGACATGGAGTTCACCAGAGCTTCACAGGTTGGCACTGGAGTCCTCTTCCATGACGACATCATGGAGCTGGTGGATGTTAGAGATTTTGCGCTCCTCCACTTGTCGTTTTGGGGATGCCCCACAGATGTTCAATAGGGTTTAGGTCTGGAGGCCTGCTTCACCTTTACCCTCCGCTTCTTTAGCAAGGCAGTGGTCATCCTGGAGGTGTGTTTAGGGTCGTTATCTTGTTGGAATACTGCCCTGCAGAATCACTTTAAGGTTTGCACCCTGTACAGTATAGGATTTCATGTCATCTGTGCCCAGTCTTGCCACAAAGTTAATCCAGCTCTGAGCAGTCCTCTTTTTTTTTTTTTTTATCTTTTTTCAGTGAGATAAAAATGGTCAGACAGAGAAATGGACTTCTGTTATTCCCCCTTGCTGTAAGTGACAGGTGATTTGCATATCTAATGCACAAGTGTGAGAGGTATTCTGTGTACTTCAGATCCCCCTCCTCCTTTTGTCTCCAGCTCTCCCAGGATTGGCTGCTCCACCCCTTTAGCATGATTGGGCATGCTGAAGTCATGTGATGACTTTCCTGGGTTTTGACTGGATGTTAGTGATCATGGGCATAATCCACAAGACCAGCAGAAGTTCAGTGTAAGAAATATTGATGCCTGGCCAAGGGGAGTGTAGAGGTGGGTGGGGAGTCTACTGACATCACGACTCCACCCACCGAGCTCCAGACAACAGACCCACCCACAGAATCTGCAGTTTTTCGGGTCTCGTAACAGATAGAGGGGAGACATTTGACAGGTAAAGATGCATGCAGGAGGCATTATAGATAATCACTATGGCAGTAGTTTAGAAAGGATTAGAGTGGGTTTACATCCACGTTGAGTGGTTAAAGTTCCTTCATTTACACACAAAAGTAAAGAATAGTTACAAAAAAAAAAATGCTGGTGCAGCAGCGTTTTGCCGGCGGTCTAGCAGCGCTGCCCCGTTGATTTCTTTTGACAGCTGAGTGGGCAGAGAACTCTCTACACTTGTTACATGAATCGGGGAAATTCATGAGATCATGAGGTGGGGGGGGGTTTGAATCGAGATCACAATTTTTTTTTTTTTTTTTTTTAAACGATTAATCGTGCAGCTCTAGTATTTATACATAATATTTATTTCAATTTTCACACTATAGGCAGAGTTAGCGTGGAAGTAGTGACGATAATTACACTGTTTATTTGAATTTCATTTTTATTTCTTACTTTATTTTTTTTTTTTTTTTGTTATAATTATTTTCAGAAATAAAATCTAAATTTGGATTTCCTGGGGCTAGAAGCTTGAATTTCTTTCTATACCTTCGCTCAGTTTCATGTTGTCAAACCGCCCTCCTTACAAACACTGGCGGACTTCCACGACAGCCTTTTTCAACCGGGATGCTGGGCACCCTGGGGTGCTTTGAGGTTTCTTCAGGGGTTTCATTGTACATCATTACAACCTTCTAGCTGCTAACCTCCTAACAACTAATGACATCATCAGTTAATGGTGGGAGGTAGGAGGATGTTGGTTGCCTGCATATCATCCTTGTTTGACCATCCCTTGCGCCTCTCCATCAGCTTTGGGGCCTCATTAGCTAGCTAAGTGATGAAGAAAAACTGAGGGAGAAGAGAAACTTTGGAGTTCTAGTCAGTAGAGATGGGCTCTGGCGGGTTCGGGATCATAGTCCCAACCCACCTGCCCAATCCCACCAGGAAGCCGACACTGCACACCACTAAACTCAGGCAGTGAGACATTTCCCAGTCTGCAGCTGCACAGACCGGGAAATGTCTCACTGCCAGTGATTGGCAGTGTGCATTGTTGGATTCCTGGCAGGATTGGGCAGGTGGGTTGGGTCTACGATCCCGAACACACCAGAGCCCATCTCTACTAGTCAGTACAAGTTTGCAAATGTGTATTTGCTTTGGAAGAATAAATCACCTTTAACGTTGGGTGTTCTACGTGTATTGATGTTGCTGCATTATGCAATACTATCAGAATAGTTTTTACACTATAGAATGGGGTGCCTCAAGACTGTCCATAATTGTAGAGGGTGCTTCGAGATTGTCCATAATGTTAAAGGGTGTCTTGACTGAAAAACGTGGACACTGTTCCATGTTGCCCTAGTACAGCTCTTTTCTCAAGGGTTCATAACCTTAGCCCCTGGAGGTAGAAAACATTCAGTATTTTTACGCAAACCTGTTCAACTTTTCAGAGGCAAACAGGCATTTGTCCGATACAAGATTGGCCCTCAATACTTTTTATTTTTTTTTGCAAAAATTCTACATGAAATCTATAAAAAATCAGCCGTCTCCCAATCAACATTCTGGAACTGTGAGCAATTTGTCTTCAATGCTGGACTTGTTCGACTGCAAGGTCGTGCGATTCATTTTTTGTGAGACCCTGGGATCAGTTTAGCTTGGTTGCCATTTCTACTGTGCCACTCCTTCTTCTGCTCCACAGGATCGAGATTAAGCATATTGCAACAAACCACCCTAGGCGGATATGGTACTTAGGCCATGTTTGATTTCTAGCACACTATCCGTGAGCTGTTCCAGGTTATCCAGATCTTCTGTCTCAGACCCTGCTTCTTGGTTGCTGACTTTAATGTCAGTGTAGTTGTTGAAGCCCGGGTCCTAAAGGATAGCGGTTGGTGTCTTTACGGTTCTCAAAGCTAGGAAATCTCTCTTCAGGTCTACCATCATACGTGGAAAGCATATTTTTCATGATGCAATGAAACTTGACTACAGAAAGTATTCCATGGGACAAATCTTGTCTTTTCTCCAGTCTGGTCTAGATCTGGCATCAATGGCCAGGTCATAGGTCAAATTTTGGCCCAGGTGAAACCCTTTCAAGGGCCAGTGGCTTGTGGAGGCTTTATTTCAGGATCCAGGGTCTCTATGGGATCTCAAACAGATGTGCTTCAAAGGGGGCTTTCTATCAGGGATTTTCCTTTTTGTATTCCCTTACTTGCACGGTGGATTTCCTCATTGCCATTTTTTCGGAGCTGGCAACTTTATCCTGTAAAGACCCTTTCCTTGTGCTTCACAATGTTAAAGTTGTGTGAGGCTCTTTTCTTCCTAAGGTGTCTTCCTTCCACCTTTTAATCAGGACATTATTTTTGTATTTCTGTCCTGCTCCTAAACATCCCAAGGGATATTAACTTTGGTTGTGGTATGCTCTCTTCATGTTTAACTGTCAGCTGCAGCTTTCTTGATCCTGACAGAAATCTAGTGAGGTGATAACTTTGCCTCATGAAGATTTGGAGCCCACACGCTAGGTCTAGAAGTTATGAATCATACATCATAATAAGTAATTAAGTCTTACTGTAATATTCCTCTGTATAAATTTGGACAAAAGGAAAGAACATCTTTTGAGTTCTCTTGATGCTTGTTAAATAAAATTTTCTTCCAAGGAGGTGTTATGTAAGATCATTAGAGTGGTAAAAAAGAACTCTGTACATGCTGTGTAGTAAGATCTATTCCTTCCCCCTAGATGAGTGATGCAGCTGTTGTGGTTTGTGGCAGCTGTTACTGGGATCATAGGCTTGTGTGAATGCAAAGCTGTCACAAATCTGAGCAATTCAAACTAAGCGTGGGTTGAAAAGGTATATTACCAGTTTATCGTTGGAAAAAAAATTTGGTCTGCAAATACACAGCAATACACATTTTAACTGATATGTAGTATTTTTTTTTTTATACCGCAGTGCACCACAACTTGTTCACTTCCATGCATTATTGTTCAGTTGTGTTGTGTTGCGCCATCTAGGTGTGTTGGAGTGCCATATGAAATGCATGGGAATACAGTATCTTTTTCTTATGAATACAGTGGAAGTGCTGCAGCTTTAGGATTGACCATTTGGTGTAAAAGGTTAAAATAGTAGCTTTGTCAGGATTGTATCTGGATTGGGGGCACGCTACACCTCCATACCAGGGGACCTCCACTGCCGCTCTAGTTTTTAACTGAAGGAAATCAAGACTGAAGCACCACCCCAGAAATTTAGAGAGACAGATACAGCTTTATTCCAAAATCAGATAAAAGGAATGATCCGAAAGCCAACGCATTTCAGGTGCTAAAACAATGTCCACTTTACCATAGCTTAAATTGGGTAAAATTTGTAAACTTTGGGATATTGGAAACGGCACTTGTTGATGTAAGGTACGTTCTGACAAGATTGTTATAGGCTGCTTATACCATCTGCAATAATATTCTGGTCAAAAGGTGCCTTGCATCCAAAACAAGTGAAGGGATCTGAAATGCATGGCACTGCAAGGTTTCACACTCTCTTCAAATGCATTGCCAGGCATTGTGGTACTGTAGTATTATGAATGGGCCCTGCCTGAAAACATGATTGGTAGATACAGATACACTGGCACCTGATCTGTAAATATGCATTTTCTTCTGAAAGTCAAGCTTGGCCTTCCGTCTGCCTTCCAAGCTCCATAATTATGAACACTGGAGACTGGGGGCACTGAATTACCTAGATGAATTGCAATCTATATTGAAGAAGATTGTCACAAACCGATCGCACTGTGTATGGGACCTTGTCTGCACAATTGATCTGGCTTTTCACTATTGAATGACTATTTTTTCACTTTACTTGAACTTTTCCAGGCTATCTTTAGATCTCTGCATTATTGCACACCTTATATTTTTGCGGTTTTTGCACATTTTTCTGTTTTGCACATCAAATTATTTATTTTGGCACTTTATATTCTTATATATATTTTTTCTGTTAGGTTTGCTATTTTTGCCAATTTTGCACAGAATACTATTAATTTGCACATTTGGATGCTAATGCACATTTCGTGAAGCACGCTATTGTTGCTGGTCCTGGCCAATACTGCACTGATTGCTTTAATCTTGCACTTGTTTAGTTAATTTTGGTTCTCTGGTTCTACTTTTTGGAATTTTATTTATTTTTGCAAAATTACCATTTTATATACATTTTTTAATAATTTTTGAACAGTTGTTGCCAGTTGCCTATTTTGCACAGATGATTGCACTTTGTTTTTACCGTATTTATCGGCGTATAACACTCACTTTTCCTCCCTTAAAATCGGGGGAAAGTCGTGGGTGCGTGTTATACGCCGATACCCTCCAAAAAAATGTAAAAAAATGGTTGCGGCGCCAAAAAATAGCGACCGCAGCCGAAAAAGACCGAAGCGCGGCTGAAAGGCTGCGCTCGTAGTCCCGCCTCCCTGCGCTCGCTCCTGAAACAGCAGGGAGGCGGGACTCCGAGCAGAGCCGAACAGTCGGCTTGGTCTTTTTCGGCCGCGCTTCGGCCTTTTTTGGCCGCGCTTCGGTCTTTTTCGGCGGCGCATGCGCGGTCTGTCTCGGCGGCGGGAAATCTAAACGTCGGCAAGGCTGCAAATGACGCTGGCAAACTGCAAATGACACTGGGCAAGCTACAAATGACGCTGGCAAGCTACAAATGACGCTGGCAAGCTGCAAATGACACTGGGCAAGCTACAAATGACACTGGGCAAGCTACAAATGACACTGGGCAAGCTGCAAATGACGCTGGGCAAGGCTGCAAATGACGCTGGGCAAGGCTGCAAATGACGCTGGGCAAGGCTGCAAATGACGCTGGGCAAGGCTGCAAATGACGCTGGGCAAGGCTGCAAATGACGCTGGGCAAGGCTGCAAATGACGCTTAAATGTAAGTTGTTTTTTTTTTTTTTTTCCCCTAAACTTCTCTCCTAAAACGTTTTTTCCTTTAATATTCCCTCCTAAACTTGGGGTGCGTGTTATACGCCGGTGTTATTATGTTCATGCATCTTTGATTTAGTTCACATTAAACAACTAGCTTTTATTGGATGTCATAATACTGTGACTCCCACTCATTTTTATACTTATCTAGGATTAATTATCTTTATATACTTACCGAGGATTATTTAACATATATTAATTAGGATTTATTGATTTGAATTATTTATTTACCCATAAACTGGTGGCTATTAGGAGGAATTATGCTGTGTGCCTTTACCCCTTCCCCTGCTTTGTGAGTGTTTGGAGGGAGGATTCTCATTTATCGGTATAGGCAGTGACTTATTAATCGCTGGCTTTTCAATATTGATGAGATATTAATCTAAGAACGCTTATTATCCCTTTTGGACCTACTCGTTTTGTGTTGCTTCCAAAGGCTCATTCGATTTTATTAATTCTGTTTGGTAAGCGCTACATTCAAACTCATTAATACAAAAAAACTGTTGGCTTTCACAGGGATCAGGCCTGACTCTAGGTTTCCCAAAAACGCAGCGTTGGCGGGATAAGCCCAAACTACTGGGGACGCTAGTATAGATCTGATCAAAGATATTGATCCGTTCAGACACTATATACTAGGGAGGTGTATGGTGCATGCGTGGGTGTTAGCGCTACTGGCACTAATCTGACGCTGCCTGGGGCAACGCAGACCCTAACTGATGCTAAACTGATGTCACCCGCCGGGTGATCAGGGGGTTTAACCTTTATTAGGTAATATACGGTGGGTACCCTGACACTATAAACTAACTAACCAGCGTCACCTGTGACACTAATACGGAGATCACTGGTGATGGGGTGAAAGGGTTAACTGGGGCAATCAGGGCCTTTTATTAGGTAATATATGGGGGTACCTGACGCTATAAAAACCTGACGGTGAAACGAATCAACTAAATGGCTAACTAGTGTCACCCATGACACGGCGATCAGAAAAAAGATCTATTGGTGACACTGAGACAGGGGGTAAACTTGGGGCGATCAAGGGGTTAAACCTTTATTAGGGGGGTACCCTAGACCTACCCGGGCCTACTACTAACTGAGCTAACACTGATTAGAGTCACAAGTGACCCCAATGCAGTGATCAGTGAAAATCGGAAAACTGCAATAGGTGACAGAGTGAAGGGGTTAACTGGGAGGGAGATGGGGGGGGGGGTGACAAGTGTGCCTACATGTAGTGTTGGTGCAACTCCCCTGTAAGACGTCCTCTCTCTCCCCTCTCTTGAACAGAAAATAATTCCAGAGAGGGAGATGACATCACTTCCCCTGACAGAACGGGGATCTGTTTGTTTATACTGACAGATCCCCATTCTGCCTGTTTCTGGAGCGACCGCCAGTGGCCAGCAAACATTGAGTCTGGCCACTGGCTCCCCTGCTAGCCAATGGCTGCGCACACCCACAGATTGCCGTGTACGCGCCCGATGTACAATGATGGTGGTTCACGCAGGGGAGCCATCCTGTCACAATAAAACTGCGGCGGCTGGTCCGTATCTAGTTATGCCAACTAGAATGTTATTCCAACATTTCAGATTTCTTATATGTACCATGTACTTGTGTTAAAGTGTCCTGTTCTCTTTTTTGTATTGCTTCCTTTGTGTGAAATACCTAATGATCCTGCCAGTTCCCCTGTTTTCCTATTTCAAACTGACCATGCTAGGATTGCGAGAGCACATCCATCTCAGTGTGGTCAGTTTTCTGACTGTGCTAGGAGCACAGCCTGCTTGCCCACCCAATGGTTAGACTTCTGCTGACATACCATCCCTGCACAGCCATCATAAGTTATTTTTTTACCTTAATGCAGAGCATGCACTTGGGTAAAAGAACCTTCAGCTTTTACAACCACTTGCCCAACATGTAGATGAGGCAACTTACCATTTTACCCATTTTTTCTCTTACATTTTATTTTTTTTATTTTTTCAATAGTTTTTATTGAGTTGTAACAAGTTAACAGCATAACCATGACAAGCAAGTCCAATACAAAAATGACAACTTTCTTAGGATACATACTCCACTGTGAGCGTAAACAAGCAAACCTATGTCGGAGCGGTACAGGCAGGTGGGTGAAGAAAAAAGACAAGATGGGGGTAACAATGTCCAAGATTATCAAATATTATATTATAAAGGCATTTCTAAAGAGGACATGTAATGTGAAGCATCCTAAGGCGCATAGAGAAAGTAGAGGGTAACAAGGGGGTGGAAATGGCCATAGTATATTTATAGTTTGTGACTGAGGCTAGTTAGGAGGCCAAGGACTCTCATACTGTATAAAAATGATGAGCGAATGAGCTGGGAGAAGTTTAAAAGTTATGTGTGAAAATCGCCATCCTAAGGTCCATTTTTTTTTTTTTTTTTTTTAAACGCAGTGTTATGTGATAGTAAAATGAAATGTCACAACTGCTGTCCATCTATCTGTATAGCTTTTTCTGTGATTTCAGTTGGACTTTATGGGCCTTTCCTGTTTTTAGTGAGCTCATGAAAATCTGTGATTTTGGATTTCTCCTGCTGCCACCTGGAAAAACCTCCATTTTATAAAGTGCTTGTGACTGCTAAATGAATATAAGTAAGTTGGATATGGGTCCTTTAGTTGCTCAGGAAGGATATTTAGGGAAGATAATGACAGACGTGCCACAAGCAGAGTTACAATGTTAAAATAACCAGGTAAATGAATTTGTCCCCCATATCTAGTGTTTATTAAGCTACCCGGTCCCTGCTTTAGGGGGCCCCATGCGGCCTGCCTCTGACATTCATTTTTTTTATATCACTGTGCCTGCGTGGGTGGCAGTCACATGAGAGGCCAGTATCCGACAGTACAGAACACTCCCCTCCCTTGCACGCAGATGCCAGGTGGGACAGAGCTGCTAAGTGGAGGAGGCATGTTATCTGCTGAGGGGCAGTTCTCTAGCACAGAACGGCTAATCCTGCTGCCTCTCGGCTCCATGTCCTTCCAATGCCTGCCCCTCTGTGAGCTGGCCCCACCCCCTCCTCGCCTTTGCGTCCTCCCCTCACCTCTCTTGTGCCAAGTCAATCTCTGCTCATGTCTCCTTGCCTCACTCTTGTCTTACTGCCTGGCCCACCTGACCTCACTGATGGTGCGGCCCGGCCGGGGGGTGCCTGCCTCCTAACGGGAGCCATCTGGGAGCAGAAGATCCGACCTGCAAGCAGTCAAGTTCATCAGGTGGTGAAAGTGGAGCATGGTGGGGGATGGGGAGAACATTCCAGGACACTGACAGAGCTGGGGACTTCTGCACATTGTGGGGACTGAGCAGGGCCATGTGCCTCTGTGCTGCGTAGAGAGGAGCGCCGCCCCTGACTGGAGTAGTGACAGCCGCATCACTACTCTTGTCAACCCAGAACCAGAAGTGAGGAGCAGTGGGGGGTGGGGGGGGGGGTCTGCTGTTCATAGTTGCCAACAGTCCTACTTGTTATGTGTGTGATCTCCATCCCGGGAACTGAACGAGTCTCCCTAACATAGTAATCCAGAGTGTTTGCATTACATCTTCCAGCTCCTTTGCCCACTGGTCTGCTGACACCATCCCCTGCCCTACTGACTGACACCATCCAAGTTTAGATTTTTACAGTGACGATTGTTTTTTATTATATTTTTTTCTAAGTTCTCCTCACTATTTTGGTTAGGCCTTGTTGGGTAATTTCTTTAAAAAAAAAAGCGCCGAACCCTGGTCATCTTTTTCATATTGTTCAGGTTAATCACTGTCTCTCAAAGGTTGCCTTCCCCTGTTTCAGGGTATTTAAAAGATTTTGGAGAAACTGTCTACATTTTAACATACTGTACCTCCCCAATTCTTTTGAATTACCCCTGTAAATAAAGACAATAACTCTTTAGCCACTTGGAGTATATTGACGCACGGTGGAAGCGGCAGGTGGTAGTGGGGCCCCATGTCAACTTTTGCATCGGGGCCCACAAGCCTAAAGCTACGCCTCTGAAGCAGTATATGGTGTAACAAAGGGCATCCTAATATTGATACGACCGCTGTACAATGATTTATTACGTACAGCACACAATATGGTCAGCATGTGTCGGTGTATGGTTTCATGTCATTCACTTTGGGTGACTGCACCACTTTGACTGACCTGTATAAATAATTTATATACACAGATGGCCGTTTTAACTGTGTGTCTCGTATTGATTCACTTTCCAACATCCTCAAATCTTATGTATCTAATTATTTGTATATTTATTCTGTAATGTATTTATAAAATTAATCTGTAAGCACCCATTAGGCTTGGTTCACATCTACGCATGTGCAATTAATCCATTTCTGTGGCGCTTTTTCCGTTTTTTTTTTTTTTGTTTAATGCATGTTTTTGATGTGTTTTTAACGTGGTGTTTTTTGTTTTTGCAAAAGGCAAACTGTGTTTATGTTGCTAAGAGGATAATGGGGTTTCCTTCCCTAACTAAATCTACCCCTATTTGGGGCAATGAAAGGATACCTGAAATACTGACACTCCAAGGCTTTCAGCTATGGGAATGAATGGGGATACTTACCCTATTTCAACTGTATGGGAGGGGGGTACTTAAATCATTTGATCAGTTGTTAAGGGAATTCTCTTTGAACCCTTGATGTTTTTTTTCAATTTTTGCAGCTGCGACATGGTTTATATGCCAAATTCTCTTCCCCTGTCTTGTTTCCCCCGGCCCGAGTCCTGGAAAGAGTGGTTCAGGCAAGCCTAATATCCGTTACATAGAAGTATTTTTTATTACAGGGTACTTCTAAAATCTTTTATTGTCCAGCTAGAGAAAAATGGGAGCGCGATCTTGGTCCTATCCCTGACCATGTCTAGGTTAGGATTCTTCGGGCTCTTCCCCTTGTATCTCTTTCACCCTCATTTAGATTAACAACTCACTCGGCTTGCTCCAGATGTGGCAATCTGGTGTCACTGATGCATCTATTATGGCAAAGCCTGAAACTCCAGAGATTTTGGGCAGAGGTTGTGGGTACACTTAATGGGATTTTAGATCTGAATCTCTCACTGGATCCTCTAATGTGTCTACTGGGCTATCTTGCTATCTCAGTCCTTAAACCACCAACGTGGTTTACTGTGGTAAGAGCGCTCTTTGTGACACGAAGACAAATTGAAGACCTAATGGTGGACCTCCCCTCATTCGCCGACTATATCTGATAGGAAACGGATCTATTCAGATCAAATATCCAATGAGAGACATGTTTTTTAGGAGGAATTTATCTAAGAGGTTTGATACTATCTGGAAACCTTGGCTTGACCACATGGATACGGGATTAGGTTAGGAGGTACGATTCTCAAAATGTGGACGTATGGGAGGAAGGGGGAGGAAATGAAATGGCTTTTTTTGGTTTTGTCATGTTATAAATATTTGAGTGGATTTCACTGTTAATCTTTTTTGTTTTTGAGTTTTCATGTTGTGAGATAAAACATGGAAAATAAAATCTGTTTTAAAAAATATATATCCACTTTCACCTTTTGAGTATATATCTTAAATTTTTTAATAAAATTTAATGACAATTTCTTTTAACTTGCATTTTCTTCTCACAAAAGAACATAATGCAGTATTCGTTTAGTACTTTGGTGGGTGCAGGGTCATACAAATTTAAGTGATCTACATTTAGCTAAATGACGTGCTTCGATCTTAGGGAAGACCCTGAATCATCAGCATTTCTCTGCACCTATTGATGGGTACAGTAAATGGGAAAGCATTTTTCAGCCTCTTGAGAATTCAACGCCAGATGGGACCACTGGTACTAAAAGCTCGTTTTGCAGTTTAAGTATCACAAAAATATTATGGCTGGCTCCATTCTACATATAACTGAACAGGATGTTCCTTGAATGCTAGAACCTTGAAGAGTAAAGTCGATTAAAATACAATGGTTTATTCAGACTGATTGCAGTTGCCTGGAATCCCTTTTAATTCAATTCTGCACATTTTTAAAAATGCTCAGGTTCCAGTTTTATTAAAAGCTGACATTATACACAAAGTGCTTTAAATTTTTATGTATGCATGTATGTGTACTGTATGTGTGATATATAGATAGAGAGAGATATATATATATATATACACACACAGTGGCTTGCGAAAGTATTCGGTCCCCTTGAACTTTTCAACCTTTTGCCACATTTCAGGCTTCAAACATAAAGATGTAAAATTTTAAATTTTTTGTGAAGAATCACCAACAAGTGGGGACACAATTGTGAAGTGGAACGAAATCTATTGGATATTTTAAACTTTTTTTAGCAAATAAAAAACTGAAAAGTGGTGCGTGCAAAATTTTCGGCCCCTTTACTTTCAGTGCAGCAAACTCACTCCAGAAGTTCAGCGAGGATCTCTGAATGATCCAATGTTGTCCTAAATGACTGATGGTGATAAATAGAATCCACCTGTGTAATCAAGTCTCTGTATAAATGCACCTGCTCTGTGATAGTCTCAGGGTTCTGTTGAAAGCGCAGAGAGCATCATGAAGACCAAGGAACACACCAGGCAGGTCCGTAATACTGTTGTGGAGAAGTTTAAAGCCGGATTTGGATACAAAAAGATTTCCCAAGCTTTAAACATCCCAAGGAGCACTGTGCAAGCGATCATTTTGAAATGGAAGGAGTATCAGACCACTGCAAATCTACCAAGACCTGTCTGTCCCTCTAAACTTTCAGCTCAGACAAGGAGAAGACTGATCAGAGATGCAGCCAAGATGCCCATGATCACTCTGGATGAACTGCAGAGAACTACAGCTGAGGTGGGAGAGTCTGTCCATAGGACAACAATCAGTCGTACACTGCACAAATCTGGCCTTTATGGAAGAGTGGCAAGAAGAAAGCCATTTCTCAAAGATATCCATAAAAATTCTTGTCTAAAGTTTGCCACAAGCCACCTGGGAGACACACCAAACATGTGGAAGAAGGTGCTCTGGTCCGATGAAACCAAAATCGAACTTTTTGGCCACAATGCAAAACGATATGTTTGGCATAAAAGCAACACAGCTCATCACCCTCAACACACCATCCCCACTGTCAAACATGGTGGTGGCAGCATCATGGTTGGGGCCTGCTTTTCTTCAGCAGGGACAGGGAAGATGGTTAAAATTGAGGTGAAGATAGATGCAGCCAAATACAGGACCATTCTGGATGAAAACCTGTTGGAGTCTGCAAAAGACCTGAAACTGGGACGGAGATTTATCTTCCAACAAGACAATGATCCCAAACATACAGCAAAATCTGCAAAGGAATGGTTCACAAATAAACGTATCCAGGTGTTAGAATGGCCAAGTCAAAGTCCAGACCTGAATCCAATCGAGAATCTGTGGAAAGAGCTGAAAACTGCTGTTCACAAACGCTCTCCATCCAACCTCACTGAGCTCAAGCTGTTTTGCAAGGAAGAATGGGCAAGAATTTCAGTCTCTCAATGTGCAAAACTGATAGAGACATACCCCAAGCGACTTGCAGCTGTAATCGCAGCAAAAGGTGGCTCTACAAAGTATTAACGCAAGGGGGCAGAATAATTTTGCACACCCCACTTTTCATTTTTTTATTATTTAAAAAAGTTTCAAAAATCCAAAAGATTTCGTTCCACTTCACAATTGTGTCCCACTTGTTGGTGATTCTTCACAAAAAATAAACATTTTATATCTTTATGTTTTGAAGCCTGAAATGTGGCAAAAGGTTGAAAAGTTCAAGGGGGCCGAATACTTTTGCAAGGCACTGTATATTGGGTCTGCAACTAACGATTATTTTCATAATCGATTAGTTGGCCGATTTTATTGTTTTTTGATTAGTTTTAAAAAGTGTGGTGTATAATTTTAGCCAATATGGAAAGTTTTTAAAAAAAAAAAGGCAATTTCTTCTTAAATATCTCTATGCAGTGATAACTATGAATAACCAACTATATGGTTAGGGTGCAAAATCTCTAATCCACTCTGAGAATAACAGACAGAAGAGATATACTGTATATACCATTAGAGGTTGAATCTGGTAAATATCAGACACGGAGATCAAATTTTTTTTATTAACCACTTCCCACCCGCCCAATGTACATATACGGCCGGGTGGGAGCCGTCTACTTCTGAATGGACGTTCCGGAATGTCCTTCAGAAGTAGAGGGATCGCGCGCCCGCGCAGCCGTGCGATTCCGATGTGGCCGTGTCACCCGGACACGGCGCATCTCGGATCGGCAGGAGTGCCCGGTGATTGGCCCTCCTGATCACATGATGGCCGTGTCGAATCACAGCCGTCATGTGATGTAAACAAACAGCCGGTTGCTAGGCAATCGGCCCTCCTCTCCTCACACGGAAGTCGTCGGTGAGGAGAGGAGAGCGGATCGCTCAGCCGGCTGGTGATCAGTGAGTATTAACAGTTTTTTACTCACTGATCACCAGTGTAGTGTCCCCTACAGTAAAACACACATGTCCCCACAGTAAAACACACATGTCCCCAAATAATGTCCCTCACATATGTCCCAGTAAAATAACGTGCTAATGATTATCTGCACACATATGTCCGTGATCACCTGCACACCCCTTTTACATGATCATTTGCGTACATATGTCCGTGATCACGCGAACCAATTATTATACACTTAACGGAATTTTTTTTACAAAAAACATGTAGCAGAATACATTTCGGCTTAAATTTTTTAAATCAATAATTTTTTATTGAGTGTTTTCAAGAAACAATAAACAATAAACACAGTACAGAAGGGGAAGGGTATACATATTGATATGCATCAGAAAATCAGAACATTCAAGATAGAATATCAATAACCTTAAGACTATCAGGTCAATAATCAATCTACATTGAAACAATCAACTCTGTTGAGACAATTGGGGCCATATGTGCCAACTTTTGTCAAACTTTGTACAGTTTTGGGAATTTAATGCTATCAAGCGTTCGAAGGTGTAATTTCTGTGTACGGCCGTGGTTACTTCAGATAGGTTTAGGGCTGTAGTGGATTTCCAGTTACAAAGTATTTGTATGCGTGTTTCTAGCAGAATATGTGATACTACAGGCCTAAAGACAGTAGGGAATCTGTCAATATGGACATGCAAGACAGCCAATGCCGGGTCAGGATTGGTAATTATACCTGTAATAGAAGAGATTAATTGGAACACCTGGTTCCAGAGGCTCCTGATATTGGGGCAATGCCAAAACATATGTGAGAGAGTACCCAGTTGCCCACAGGCTCTCCAGCAGTAAGGGGAGGTTCCAGGGAAAAAAGTCGCTAATCTATAGGGAGTATAGTGCCATCTATTCGCTATTTTAATGGCCAGTTCCCAGTGCTTGACACAATGAGAGGCTTTGTGTATTTCAGTAAATGTACGATGCCATTGAGTTGTGGTGAAAGTGGTACCCAATTCATTTTCCCATTTACTCATGGCGGACGTTTTGACAAAGGTCAATTTGTCCTTAAGCATGTTGTAGAAATAGGATATACCTTTAGTTTCAGGATTAGCTGTGGAGTAGAAGTTCCAGATTTTGTGTGGGAGAGAGATGGATGGGGCTTTTTGGGTCTTTAGATAGTGTGTAATTTGTAGGCATTTAAATATCTTATCATCAGTAAGATGGTATTGAGTCAAGATTTGTTGTGTGGTTTTGAGTTTGGTATCGTTATACATACACGAGATATGAGTAATACCTCTTAACACCAAGTCGCGAACTTTCAGCATTGGGATTTTTGTTTCTAGTATTTCAAGTGGTAATGAGTATTGTGTGTCTTGGTCATCTCCAGAAGTGTTGGTAAGTATGTACCTCCATGCTTTTAATGAGATATGTATAGGAGGGGGTAGAGTGCGTATGTCCCACTTGGACCATATGTCGCTCATAATGAAGTGTATTAAGTTATTAGTGGGGACCATTGTGCGTTCTATTTCCACCCATAATGGTGTGTTTTCTGTAGTGAACCAGTATTTGAGGTGATCTAGTCTGACTGCCCAGAAGTAGTCGTGTACGTCCGCTAGTCCCGCTCCCCCCGCTTTCTTGTGGGATGTTAAGTTATTACGTGAACATCTGGCTTTCTTACCTTGCCATATATATCTCCATCCTATCTGTGATAGTTGGTTGAGGTAGCGGTGTGGAATATGAATCGACAGTGAACGGAAGACATACAAGATTTGCGGTAAAATAAGCATCTTATATGCTGCTATCCTGCCGAACCATGAAGTTTCCCTCATGGACATGGATTTTGTTTGTGTTTCTAGTTTAGCTATTAAGGTGACGAGATTGGTTTTGGCAAGAGTAGCCGTACTGTTAGTCAGTGTTATACCTAGGTATGTTATGCCTCCTGTACTCCATGAATATGGAAGTCGTGTCTGGAGTTTACCCCGTAGAGTGGCCGGTACACCTAAATCCAAAATCAAGGACTTGGAGAAGTTCACCTTATAATATGAAACATCGCCAAATGCTGTAAGAACGTCATGTGCATGGCTAAGGGACGTATCTGGGTTTGTTAATAGGAGGATTACATCGTCCGCAAATAAATTAATGGTATGCGTTCGAGATCCAAATTTGAAGCCAGTAATAGAGTTATGTGATCTAATAGTTTCAGCAAGTGGTTCTATCATCATATTAAAAATGGATGGGGAAAGTGGACACCCCTGCCTTGTTCCATTATTGATATGGAATGGTGTAGATAGTGTGTTCGCACTGTATACCTGTGCTGTAGGACAGGAGTACAATGCAAGTATGGCCTGTAAGATAGGTCCCTGAAAACCAAATTTAGCTAACGTCAGCTTCATGTATGTCCAATGAACCCTATCGAACGCCTTCTCTGCGTCAATTGATAACAGCAGAGAAGGCGTTCGATGTTTCTCAGCATGATGAATAACATTTATAAGCCTCCTGGTAGCATCTGAGGTTTGTCTCCCCCTCACAAAACCCATCTGGTCTCGTTTTATCAGGTATGGAATAACTGTTGATATCCTTTTTGCTATCATTTTGGCATAAACTTTGGTATCTGAATTTAGGAGAGATATAGGTCGAAAGTTGGCCGGTACATCCGGGTCTTTACCAGGCTTTGGCAGCGTCACTATATATGCTTGTAGCATTTCTAATGGGAGATTCGCGGTCTCAGCAGCTTTGTTATAAACTTTTTCTAAGTGTGGTGATAATACGTGTTTGAATTTTTTCAAATATTCGTTGGAGAAACCATCAGGCCCTGGAGATTTACCATTAGGAAGGGTATCGATAGTTTTCTCAATTTCCTGTGTTGTGAAAGGTGCGTTAAGTGCATCTAATTGTTGTTCAGTAAGAGAGGGTAGGTTTATGCGTTGCAGGAAAGCGCGTATGTTGTCAGCAGTGGGTTGATGTGTGGTAGGGTCTTTTGTGCAGATTGTACAATGAGCTATAGTATTCTGCAAACTGGTTAGCAATACTTTGGGGGTGTATTACCTTATGTCCTAGTGTTGGGTGCTTAAGGAATGCTATCCTAGTCTTGGTACGTATGGCTTTAAACCTGTTTGCAAGGTGTTTGCCTGCTTTGTTAGCGTTTGTGTAGTAATTTAGTTTTAATCGTCTGAGATGTTTGTCAAACTGTTGTGTTAATATCTCCCGAAGTTGTTCTCGGAGAGAAAGTAGTTTAGATGCTATGGGAGCGGAAGGCGTGTGTTTATTTTGGGATTCAAGGTCATGTATGTCTAAAAGGAGTTTATTAAGCTGCTGAGACCTCTTCTTCTTTTCTCTAGCACCTATTTGAATTAGGACACCTCTAATGAAAGCCTTATGGGCATTCCACAATACGTGAGGATTAGACACTGAGTTCTCATTGTCTATAAAGAAATTGGTCAGCTGTTGTGATATAGGTTTACACAAAGAGGGTTCCTGAAGTATTCTATTGTTACACCTCCAGATGGGGGGTGAGGAGGAGACTCCCTTTTCTAGAATAGAGATGGAGATGGCTGCATGGTCAGACCACGTGATGTCATGGATATCGGAGACAGATACATTTTGTAGGAGCCACCTATCTGTTATAAACATGTCTATTCGAGAATAGGAACAATGCCTATTAGAAAAGAAAGTGTAGTCTCTTTCATTGGCGTGAAGACACCTCCAAGTGTCAAACAAGTCTTCTGCGTGTAGAAGGGTATGTAGAGACGGGAGATGTTTGGTATTATTTGCAGTCGTGTCCATTGCAGGGTCTGAGGTGATATTAAAGTCTCCACAGATCAGTACATTACCATGTTTCATTGAGTTAATTTTCTGGAGAACTGTCTTAAAGAACTGTATCTGGTGTTTATTTGGAGCATATACATTAGCTATAGTATATGGTTGTGAGTTAATGCTTCCGGATATAATGAGGAATCTGCCTCCTGGGTCAGAATAATGCTCTTTGAGTTGAAAGGATAAAGTATCTTTGATTGCCAGCAGTACTCCACCTGATTTTTTGATTGGATTGCAAGCCATATATATGTATGGATAGTTCCTATGAGTGCAGGTCGGTACTTTTTGTTGTTGGAAATGCGTTTCTTGGACGCATAGGATATCCGCATTGTGGGTGGTGGCCTCTCTCCATAGAGAGAATCTCTTTACTGGATGGTTAAGCCCTCGTACATTGAGGGACAAACATGAGATTGTCATTGTATAGGGTATGGTGGACGAGTGTGGTCATATGTCGGTGGAGTACTCACTGTGAAACCAGCATATGATCCAGGCATCTGTGGTTCTGTTGATGGTAGTATTGTCGGAAGTTCCGATGTCGGTGAAGATTCGTTACCGCTGTGTATAGGATCTTGCATATCAAAACAAAAGGAAAAGAGGAATCGGAAGGAAAAATTAAACAAAAATAACAGGTACAGAATAAGAAATGGATCCATAAATGATCCTCGAGCAGATGTAACTGCTATTGGTATGTACGGGCTACTAAGGTGAGTATGTAAGTCATACTCATCCTTGGAGGCAATCATATGTATTTTCTATAACATGTTCATTTGCTCCCTCCGGAGGCTTTCTTGTTGGAACGCTTATGTGAGACCACTTGCCATTCGTTTTGTAGGTGGGACAGGCCTTCTGCTGGAGATGGTTGTAAATTTTGGTCAGGAAGGATATTCCATTTCCGCAAGGCATTAATTCCTTCTTCCAGGGAGGTGACTGACACTGTGGTACCATTGTGGGTTATGGAAAGAGTGGCAGGATATTTCCATTTGTGCAGGATATTGTGATTTCTCAATGCTTTAGTGATAGTCAGTAAATTGCGGCGACGCTGCAGTGTGTGCCGGGATAAGTCTGGGAGTATTTTGATTGTTGCATATTGTTGGGGAACAGATTCGCGTCTGCGGGATATTTGTAGGATCTGGTCTTTAACATGAAAGAAATGCACTCTCAGCAGGACATCTCTGGGGATATCATCTGGTAAGAAGGACGGTTTGGGTATTCTATGGATCCTATCCACCGTGAGGTCATGTGCTGTTGCTTCAGGGACCAGAGTGGAGAATAGCGTTTGTGCATATTGTAGGAGTTGGTTTGGGGGTACAGATTCTGGGACACCCCTCAATTTGAGGTTGTTCCTTCTGGATCTATCCTCGAGGTCAGCCAGCTTATCCTTGATCCAAGTAATGTCATCCCCCTGTGCTGTGTGTGCATCCACCATAACATTGTGTGCTGAAGTATAGTCCTCCATTTTTTGCTCTATATGATTCACTCTCTGGCCTAGTGTATGGACCTCCCTCCTGCAGTCTGCTATCCCTTTCAGCATGTCAGCCTGTAGTGAGGAACGAAGGGACAATAGCATGTCCTTGAGCATTGTGTCTGACACAGGCCTGTCTGCTGTGGGGAAGTTGGAGATGGGGTCCCCCTCTGTGGATGCCTGTGGCGCAGTATTTGTGTGAGGCCCGCTTACCTCCATGACGGGGTCCGATTGCGGCCTAGTCGGCGAGTCCCGCCGCGGCCTAGATTTGGCCGGGCTGCGTGTAGTGGGGCTGGATGGTCCCGAGGAGGATTCGCTGAGGGAATTGCTGGATCGGGCCTGAGCAGCAGAAATGCTATTGTGCGGTCCGTGAGTTCCGTGCACAGTGTCCGGCCTCTGCTCCCGTCCCCCGCCGCCGCCATTTTGGATAGCGCCGCTCGGTGCGAAAAAGTTTGTCATTTTTTGCAGTTGTTGGGGGTTCTTCCTGTGTCTCCCCATCTTCGGTCGATTCCGCGAGGTATCGCCTTTGCTCCGGTGGTGTTTGGGACTGTGTATGCCTCCGGATTATGTCGATGGCTGTGGATTGCCTCCTGTGGACGAGTGGAGCTCCAGATTACACGTCCATCTTGGAGTCCGGTCGCCACGCCCCCTTATTTCGGCTTAAATTTTTGACAAAATTTGATTTTATTGGATTTCTTTTAAAAAAGAAAGGAGAAAATATTGTTTTTTTTTCAAAATTTCCGATATGTTTTCGCTTGTATCCCAAAAAAAAAAAAAAAAAAAAAAAAAAAAAAAAAACTGAGTCGCGAATAAATACCACCAAACTAAAGCTCTATTTGTGCGAACAAAATGATAAAAAATTAATTTGGTTACAGCATTGCATGACCGCGCAATTGTCACTGAAAGTGCGAGAGCACTGAAAGCTGAAAATTGGTCTGGGCTGAAGGGTGTTTAAGTGCACAGTAAGCAAGTGGTTAAAGGAAAAAAAAAAAAGTTTGACTGTTTTGCAGATTTTCAAACAACTGTAATATATTATATGCTGGCCACACAATTTTTTAAGAACGTTTGTTTGATTTTCTAATTGTTAGTGGGGTCTAATCGACGTTCATTTTCAACCACAGTGACAGGAAAATTTATAAATAGAAAACTTCTTGGTCAAAGGAATTTTCAGACAGTGTATGTGGTTTTCATTCAGAAATGACATTCATTTTAAAAAACGGAATGTTAAAAGCAAGTGAAAATTGGCCAGCATAAGGCTCGGTACACACCTATACAGTTTTCTGTTTCTGCAGTGCATTTTGATTTTTGTGCACGTGATTTCACTTCGATTTGCGTTTTTGTACTTTTTTATGCTTTTTTTTGGCCAATTTGTTGGGCAGATTAAAAAACACAAATTGCTGCAAAAACGCACAACATGCTTTTCTGCAGCTTCTCCATTGAAGTATATTGAACCAAAAAAAGCACTGTTTTGCTTTGAAAAAAGTCCTTGACCAGCTGAAAAAAAGCATAGATGTGACCGTGTCCCATAGGAAACCATGATAAGTGAACTGTAGCGTGTTTCTGCAAAAAGGACCAAAAAACACATAGATGTGAACCAGACCGAAGATGTTTAGTAACATAATGGGGTTAAAAAACGAAACAAAATTTAGCCCTTGTATAGTACAAAAAGAGCAAATCTTTGTTTTCTTAATTTTTTATTTTTTTTTGTTGAACAGTGAAAGTAATATTTACAGTAGTGATTATTTTTACTTTTTGTACTATAAAGGGCCAATTTTTATTTTTTTAGCCCCATTATGTTACTGTCCGATTAATCGATTATGAAAATAGTAATCGATTAATTTCATAATCGATTAGTTGTTTCAGTGTGTGTGTGTGTGTGTGTGTGTGTGTATGTATTCTCAGAAAAGTGAGTGCACCACTTACATTTTTGTAAGTATTTTATTATATCTTTTGAGGAAATTACACTTTGCTACAATGTAAAGTAGTGAATGTGCAGCTTGTATAACAGTGTAAATTTGCTGTCCCCTCCAAAATAACTCACACAGCCATCAATGCCTAAACCGCTGGCAACAAAAGTGAGTTAAAATGTCCGAATTGGGCACAAAGTATCAACATTTTGTTTGGCCACCATTATTTTCCAGCACTGCCTTAACCCTCTTGGGCATGATGCTCAATAGGGTTTAGGTCTGGAAACATGCTTGGCCAGTCCATCACCTTTACCCTCAGCTTCTTTAGCAAGGCAGTGGTCATCTTGGAGGTGTATTTGGGGTCGTTATCATGTTGGAATAATGCCCTGTGGCCCAGTCTCCGAAGGGAGGGGATCATGCTCTGCTTCAGTATGTCACAGTACATGTTGGCATTCATGGTTCCCTTAATGAACTGTAGCTCCCCAGTGACAGCAGCACTCATGCAGCCCCAGACCATGACACCACCATGTTTAACTGTAGGCAAGACACACTTGTCTTTGTACTCCTCACCTGGTTGTGGTCACACACGCTTGACACCATCTGAACCGAAAACGTTTATCTTGGTCTCATCAGACCACAGGACATGGTTCCAGTAATTCATGTCCTTAGTCTGCTTGTCTTCAGCAAACTGTTTGCAGGCTTTCTTATGCATCTTTAGAAAAGGCTTCCTTCTGGGACGACAGCCATGCAGACCAATTTGATGCAGTGTGCGGCTTATGGTCTGAGCACTGACAGGCTGAACCCCCACCCATTCAACCTCTGAAGCAATGCTGGCAGCACTCGTACATCTATTTTCCAAAGACAACCTCTGGATATGATGCTGAGCATGTGCACTCAACTTCCTTGGTCGACCATGGCGAGGCCTGTTCTGAGTGGAACCTGTCCTGTTAAACCGCGCTATGGTCTTGGCCACCATGCTGCAGCAGCTCAGTTTCAGGGTCTTGGCAATCTTCTTATAGCCTTGGCTATCTTTATGTAGAGCAGAAATTTTTTTTTTCATTATCCTCAGAGTTCGTTGCCATGAGGTGCCATGTTGAACTTCCAGTGACCAGTATGACCGAGTGAGAGCAATAACACCAGATTTAACACACCGGCTCCCCATTCACACCTGAGACCTTGTAACACTAATGAGTCACATGACACTGGGGAGGGAAAATGGCTAATTGGGCCCAATTTGGACATGTTCACTTAGGGGTGTACTCACTTTTGTCGCCATTGGTTTACACATTAACCACTTAAGGGCCGAGCCTCTTTTTGACACTTGTTTTTTTACAGGTCAAAATTTTTTTTTTTTTGCCAACACCCTAGAGAATAAAATGACGGTCGTTGCAATACTTTCTGTCACACCGTATTTGCGCAGTGGTCTTACAAGTGCACTTTTTTGGCGAAGATAATGCACTTTTTTGAAATTTTTTTATTAAAAAATAAGACGGTAAAGTTAGCCCAATCTTTTGGTTTATATTGTAAATTGATACCCAACATGTCATGCTTTAAACTTGCGGCCGCTCGTGGAATGGTGACAAACTTTTACCCTCAAAAATCTCTTAAGACTTAAAATTTCTACAGGTTACCAGTTAGAGAAGATCTAGGGCTAGAATTGTTGCTCTCGCTCTAATGGTTGCGGCGATACCTCACGTGTGGTTTGAACACGGTTTTCATATGCGGGCGCTCATGTATGTGTTTGCTTCTGCGCGCAAGCTCGTCGGGGGGGGGGGGTGTATTTGGGTCATCTTACTTTACTTTTTATTTTGACCCTGTCTTTTTAAAAAAATAAAAAAATTGGGGTCACTTTTATGCCTATTACAAGGAATGTAAATATCCCTTGTAATAGAAATGTATTTGTGAGATACTGTGTGTGTGTGTGTGTGTGTGTGTGGTATATATGTGTAATATATGTGTGTGTATGTGTATATGTATATGTATATGTATATATATATATATATATATATATATATATATATATATATATATATATATATATATATATATATATATATATATATATATATATATATATAATATAATATTCCACATACACTGTGTACAGATACATTGGTGCTTATAAGTTTACATACCCAGGCAGAATTTATGATTTCTTGGCCATCTTTCAGAGAATATGAATCTTAACACAACTTTTTGTTCACTCATGGTTAGTGTTTGGCTGAAGCCATTTATTATCAATCAAATGTGTTTACTCTTTTTAAATCATAATGGCAACAAACTACCCAAATGACCCTGATCAAAAGTTTACATACCCCAGTTCTTAAAGTGGTTGTAAACCCTTACAGACCACTTTGACCTACAGGTAAGCCTAGATTAAGGCTTACCTGTAGGTCCAAGAAATATCTCCTAAACCTACAAGGTTTAGGAGATATTTGCAAAAAGACAGGCACAGCTGTCTACGGTGCATGCGCCGTAGACAGTGACGCGCAGGCGCACTGAGTATGCCACTGCTAACGGCGATATGCCGTTAGTGGCTGTAGTGCGGGAGTGATGTCATCGCAGCTCCGGCCAATCAAAGCGATGGAGCCACGATACCTGGAAATATGGACACTCCGTGGAAGAGGAGACGGCTGGCTTCTGTGTCAGGTAAGTGACACATAATGGGCTACTATGCGATGCATAGTAGCCCATTATGCTTTACCTTTGCAGGGAAACAAATTTAATACCATGTATTGCCCCCTTTAACTACTTCCCATCCAGGCCAATTCTAACATTTCTCTCCTACATGTAAAATTCTTCTTTTTTTTTTTTATGCTCGAAAATTACATCGCACCCCCAAACATTATATGTTTTTTTTAGCAAAGACCCTAGAGAATACAATGGCAGTTGTTGCAACTTTTTATCTTGCATGGTATTTGCGCAGCAATTTTTCGAACACGTTTTTTTGGGAAAAAAAATGTCATGCTTAAAAAAAAAAAAAAAAGAATTAGTTAGCCCAATTTGTTTTGCATAATGGGAAAGATGAAGTTACGCCGAGTAAATGGATACCTAACATGTCACGCTTCAAAATTGCACACGCTCGTGGTATGGCGCCAAAGTTCGGTACTTAAAAATCCTCAGTCGACGCTTTAACTTTTTTTACTGGTTACATGTTTTTAATTACAGAGGAGGTCTAGGGCTAGAATTTTTTTCTCTCGCTCTAATGTTCGCGGCGATACCTCACATGTTTGGTTTGAACATCGTTTTAATATGTGGGCGGGACTTGCATATGCGTTTGCTTCTGCATGTGAGCACATGGGGACAGAGGCGCGTTGCATTTTTTTATTGTTAATTTGACTTTTTTTTTTTTTTTTTAGTTTGACACTTTTAAAGAAAAAAAAAAAAAATTTGATCACTTTTAGTCCTATTACAAGGAATGTAAATATCCCTTGTAATAGGAATATGGCATGATGGGTCCTCTTTACAGTGAGATATGGGGGTCAATAAGACCCCACATCTCACCTCTAGGCTGGGAAGCCTGAAATTAAAAATTAAATTACCTCGGCTTTCCAGCCAAGGTGGCGCCATTCGTTTGAATGCAGAGGTCGGGCGTGGCGTCATAACATTGCGCCCGGCCTCCGAACAATCATAGAGACTCCGGCGACCATCTGGTCCGCCGGAAATCTCTATGGTCGCCATCCGTGGCCGGCGGATCCTGTCTCCGACTTACCGATGGAAGTGGTGAGTCGGTAGAAGTACCGGAGGGCGGTGGGATGGGGGGGGGGGGGGGGGTGTATGTTCATCCAGTAATTTTTTGATGACATACTGCATTCATCTTGCCAACAATTTTGACCAAATTTCCTGTGCCTTTTTGTAGCTCACACATCCCCCAAAACATCAGTGATCCACCTCCGTACCTTTCATCATAGGGCCTCGTTGACTCCTCCAAATGTAGCGTTTATGGTTGTGGCCAAAAAGCTACAGTTTGGGCTCATCACTCCAAATGACTTTGTGCCAGAAGGTTGAGGCTTGTCTCTGTGCTGTTTGGCGTATTGTAAGCGGGATACTTTGTGGTATTTGTAGTAATGGCTTACTTCTGGTGACTCGACCATGCAGCCCATCTTTCAATTGCCTTCTTATTGTGCATCTTGAAACAGTCACACCACATATTTTCAGAGTCCTATATTTCACCTGTCGTTAATTGTGGGTTTTTCTTTGCATCCCGAACAATTTGCAGTTGTGGCTGAAATATCAGCTGGTCTACCTGACTGTGGTTTGGTTTCAACAGAACCCCTAATTTTCCACTTCTTGATTAGAGTTTGAACACTGCTGATTGGCATTCTCAATTCCTTGGATATCTTTTTTTATATCCCTGTTTTATACAGTTCAACTACCTTTTCCCGCAAATCCTATAAACGTAGGGGTGTGTGTGCCCCTCCAATGAACTATTTTGCTGTATGTGTTCTTACTAGCAAGCACACTGGAAGTGTTTATCTCCATGTACATGACAGGCCCCAATGTAGACATAACTTTAGCTAAATGCCACAGCTTGCCCTCCACTTTTCACCCCCACTGGCAATGACTCTGCTTGCTGAGCCACCTGGAATGCTGGACAGTTCCCTGGACGATTCCTTGAATGATCCTACCTTGAATCGTGTTTGCCTTGAACATTGAACTCTTTGCTTCTCCCATGAACCTCCCTCCTGGTTTAAGCCATGTCTCTGAACTGCCTGCTTGCCAGATTATTGTGCTCCCTCCTGCCAATATCTATTTTTTTTTTTTTTTCACTTGTGCTGCCGTCCGTATCTTCGCTACCATTCATTGCTTACTTTTTGGCTTGTTCCTCAACTATGCTTCTGCTTAATCCCAACCTCCAACTGCTTGTTACTGATTTTTTTTTTTTGGCTTGTTTCCCAAATACGTTTCTGCTTGATCCGTACCTGCTATATCTGCTACTGGACCTCTGGCTTGCTCCCGTCCTGGTGGAGCGATCCTAAGGACCGTGACCTGGTACGAACACGCAGCAAAACCCATCTCCATCATCAGGAGCTCTGGTTGATTAGAACATCACAGCTTTCATTTTAATAGCTGTGTTCCCCCGCAGCGCACCGTCACATACAGCCCCTCACTCTTGTCCGGGGAACTTTGATAGACAGATCACCCGTCCAATCCTGGGACGGGTGATCGGTCTATCAAAGTTCCCCACACAAGGGGGAGGGGCTGTATGGGACGGCGCGCTGTGGGGGAACACAGCTATTGAAATTAAAGCTGTGATGTTCCCGGCGCTCTAATCAACCAGATGGCAGCGGCTCTCCTCTCTCTTCTGCGCTATAGGACACCCCCGTGATGGGCGGCACCAGGGGCAGGGGCGGAGCCCTGCCCAGGCCTAGCCCCATTTTCGGCTCCATTATCTGCCTTTTTTTTCTCTTTCGTCAAATTGTCGGAAAGACCATTTACGGCCGATATGTTTCGGCGGCTGGCATTTCGGTGCATCCCTATTCTATAGTGAACATAAAAGGAAAGTCCAAGTGGGTTCAGTTGTTTAAGGCAAAAAAGAACATCTTTAAAAGTCCAAATAGTGTTAGTATGCTTAACCTGGCATTTGTGCCACTCCCACCATTTCCTCTTCCTGTTCTGACCTCACTTCCACCTCCCCAGGGGAGCCCGACCCACCAGGATGTGCTGGAAGCCACCAGCACTGCCATGACCTCCTTTTGGTATCCACCACAGCGGGTTCAGCGGGACTGGACAGGCTTGTTGCAGTATTGCATGACTAGATGAGCGCTTTTATCTCCATTGCATTGTGAGTTGCCATTTTGTTTCCAAATAAATAACGCTTTGATGCCACACTTAGAACTGCACTGCTCTTCTTTTTTGTTTGTTCTAATGACCAACTTTTATACTGTGCTTGTTTACGCTTTACAAAGGTCTGGCCAAGCACTTTATGTACATTGCTCAGAAATCATCTGACCTGACCATGTTGAAAGTTCAGTTGTTACAGTACTGGTTCAGAATGCCCTACTGTATGACAAATATTCAACATGGACAGTAATATCTGCAGCCTGATGTGGGTGACCTCTTTAAGGCCTCATGCATACTGGAGGTTGTTGGAGGTTTTTACAGCTGCTGTTTTTGGCTTCAGCCGTTTTTGTTTTTTTTTTTTTTTTTTCTACAGTCAAACTCTCCAGTATGTTATGCCATGTGTCCACCATGCACACATAGGCTGTTATCAACTGTTTTTGGCTGTGAAAAAACCCCCAAAACGAGTGGGTTCTGAGAGTAGTTTTTCAGCTGTAAAAATGCTCCAATGTCCAAAAACGCAAAAAAACATGGCTCACCAGCGTTTTGGATCCCATTTAAAAAAAACACTAAAACACGTTATTGCAAAAACGTTGAAAAACTCACTGCAAAGCTACTGACCTTTTTATAATGTTATTATAACATCCAGTGTGCATGAGGCCTAATAGTTGAGCCCAAAAGGTTTTTTATTTTTCTGGTTTAACATATTTAAGGCCAGCTGCGATGCTGTCCTACACTTCTTGCCTTTTGATGTTGGTGGTTATTGTGATTTTGGTAAAATGCTCTACTTTCCTCTTTAGTAAAATGGTTAATTATTCATTAAAAAAAATCTGGCTTTAGTGCAGTCTTTTCAAGCCTTTTCCTGTTTAATCTGAACTTTTTAATTAGAGACCCTCCATACTCAAAATATGGCATTAACCACTTAATGCTTACAGTGCATTAATGGTTATAATGCATTTATGCTCATCTGTGAAAGCTGAAGATACACCGATCAGCCATAACACTATGACCACTCGCCTAATTTTGAGTAGGCCCTCCTTTTGCTGCCAAAACAGCCCCGACTAATCGAGGGATAGACTCCATCAGACCTCTGAGGGTATGCGGGTATCTGGCACCAAGCAGATCCCTGCCTTCACCGGCTTGCCTTTTTCCCCATCTCTTGCCCAGGTCAGTGACACATGCTCCCAGCCATTCACATAATGTGAAAGAAAACATCATTCATCAAACCAGGCCACCTTCTTCCAGTACTCCATGGTCCACTTCTGATGCTCACGTGCCGTTTGTAGTAAATCTTTTCAAATTCGTTCCTTTTTTATTTAATGAAGTTGTTTTCAAAATCATTCCTCAATCTGCACCTCCTTTCCATATGTTCCTACTCTTCTTTCCATATGAAATTTGTGCATTTTGGACAGAGGCACCTGCAGTCTACTGTTGGTGGTGAGTACTCTTCATAAGAGTGGTATCATTTCTACTGGCAGTGAGAACTTGTCTCTTATATGTGAAAGCAATGCACCAGTTCTTCAAAGGTCATAGCAGCAAAGACTCCAGTCATCCGTCATTAAGGGTCCATGCACACTGAGCTTAAAGCGCTGCTTCTACAGGAGTTTTGCATTTTTCCTGTAGAAGCAGCTCAATATAATCTTGTGTCCATGAACGATGTGACATTTAGAAGCAGAAAGAGAAAACCCTTCTGGTTTGTGTTTTTGAAAAAAATGCTTTTGTAAAAATACATTTATATATTTTTCTCTACCAAAAGAACTGGATTTTTTTAAGCCCAGTGTACATGGACCCTAAATGACACCTGTGACAGCACAGCCATCAACCAAGCATAGGATTATGGTTTAGGAACAAATGGTACATGCTTTGGGGACCATCAGGTAAGGAAATGCTGCTGTAAAGCTTGCAACAGTAGCTAAAGTTCTTTGTTGCTTAACTTAAAACGTTAAGCTGGCCATAGACATTTGATAACGTTCGGCTATTACTTTGATTTGATTGACTAATATTTTATTTGTTAAATTAATGCAAACGCATGCCGTTTGGAAATTTATACTTTGATTTTTGAGATTGATTAGCTGTGCCGTGGCCTAAAAGTGCCAGTAGACGTCTGAGTTTGAGTTATATGATGTAATGTTCACTTAGTAAAATTGTCTCTAATCATATAGTTCTATGAGCATTTTTTGGACACGCATAACAGCAATACAAACCTGACAAGGTGTCTAATCCATCTCCACTCTAGCCAAAACTTAAAAGTTTTGTCTTTAGTTATAGTTTAAGTAAATCAGCCCAGATGATTCTGTATTTTTCCATATTTAGGTTTCTATACATTGCTGTTGAGAAACTGATCCAAAAATGTAGACTACTCCAAATTGGCTTTTATTTTTTTTTACATTCCTTCAACCTCATGCCTATACCACTACTTAGTCATGCATTTTTTTTAAATGTATTTCCTTTAGTGAATTTAAACACCCTTTTATGAGTTGTTTACCTTTTTTTATGTTTTTGGTTTGTGAGTTATATCACTCATAAGGTGATGGTGAATTGACGTTTTCAGTATCTCATGAGACAATTGGAGAAAATGTGTCACATAATTATCTCATGAGATATTTTTTAGTGAATTGAGCCCTGTATCCTTGAAGAAGCCTCCACAAATGGAGGGTGTTGGTTATCAATGGGGGGATACACAATTGTGATGCTTGGGGTATGTGGGTAAGGGGTTTATGGAACGGGTACTTCTTTCTGCATGTCTGTATCATCTCTACTGGATTGTGAGAAGTGTAGCCATGCTTCTCTTGTGATGGATATGGATTTGTGACACAATTGTTGCCACCTGCGAGTTTGTTATAGTGGAACTGTAGACTGTGTGGGTTAAGTGTTTTCCCTGCTATTCGGTAAATGTCAGTTTATCATAGTATGATTGCAGTAAATTGATGTTTTCATCAGGAGCCAGCCTTGCATCTCAGGCGCTAATGTAGTGGGAAGTTCAGGTTTCATGAGATTTCCAATGTGACCTCTCAAAGTAACCTTCATTGTCAAAGGTTAAGTTTACAGACTTCTCGGATCGGGTACATAGTATTCTAGCAATGGTTATTAATTCCAACAGGCCAGTTCGCTTTCAGTTTTGAAACAAAGGATAGCTTCAATAAAGTATTTTCTCGTTTTTTATTGAGATTTTCAAATTTTCTTGCAATTACACAAACTAGGTTTCTGACAAATACAGAAGTAAAGTACAGCAACCATAACCCATAAATCATTACATTTTAAGAAAACCGTGATCACGCCTGGACCAGGTCATCTGCAGGAATGAACAATAACCAGTGTCCTGGCCCTTCCACATACATAGAACGTCAAGGACATGGCAAGACCAGGCTATATTGTAAATTGACCTTGAGTCTAAATCACTGTTGGTAGAAAATTGGCTACCGAACATAAAAAAGATTGTCATTGTCTTAAAAAAAAAAAAAAAAAAAAAAAGACACTCCCAAGGAGTTTGTTTCTGGGCCTTTGCATACCAGGCTGTGTTCCTGGACAGATCAAACCACATTGTTTTTTTTTTTAAATTGTTAAAGAATATGTGCTTTGGGGGGATCAGATCCGGAGAGCAATACAGGGGAGAGGCGTCATGACGTGACTGCGTGTGCGCCGCCCGTCGCAAGCCCGCGCTCAGACCTGCCCGGACCCGCCCCCGTCCCACCACCGCTCGCTCGCTCCTCCACGCTGAACGCGTTGGTTAGCCCGATACCCCACAGCCCGTGTGCGGTGGGGGGATGACCGACGAGGAGCGGAGCCGGCCCGCCCGCCACACAGTCCACTGGCACCACTGAGGGGCCTCTCCTCCCGCTCGCCTCCGGCCTCCGTCCGCTACCCGGGAACGGGGCAAAGTATCCATGTCCTTACCCGAGGTAGCGGGACCATGTCTTGCAGCCCCAGCCATAGACAGGTCTAGCCGAACCTGATGCCCACAAGGCGCCATGGAATGCAGATCCAGACCCTGAAGCAGAGGAAGAAACAAAGGGACAGCTTCCGGACAAGCACGCTCAGGAAGGACTGAATCTTGACCCCGCACCCGACGCTAGGAGCGGTGAGTGGCCCTCGGGCCAGCTATAATCTGTTCCCCTATTGTACTCTCACACCGGAGAGAGGCTGCCTAATGGATATGATCACGCACATATGTGCCTAGTGGGCCTGACGAATTTTCTTGTTTTTTTTTGCCCTACAAACCCCCTCGACAGTCAAACCCTGAATACGGAATATTAAATATGGTGGACATATGACAAAAGCCAAAAGCCAAAAGCCTGAGTAAGGCTGTCACCTTGTATTCGGGCAAAGACCGCTGGGAAGTTGTAGGGGTTCTCCCACCTGCCCCTCTAGTCACCCAATATACTATAAACGCCCGTGGAAGGGATTGGATCAAGGAGAGCCGCACAACAAGGCATAACAAAGAGATCTTGGCAAAGGGAAAAAAAAAAAAAAAAAGGGGGAATATAACATTTATCCTGACATCCAACCCAATGATGGGCACTATTTAACCTTTACACCAACCTCGCTTTACCGGGGGTCAGGAAGAGACTTGCGTACCAGGAGGTGAACTGACCCCACATATCCTGCACCCTACTTTTAAACAGACTGGGATCCCCGCTTATAACAAAACTGACCGGAGATATAGCCTTATGTGGAGATAGTTCGGGAGAGGCAGAGGTCGGTGGGTTGGATCGCCGGAAGGTGAAAGAGACAGCCCCACTGGGCCCCCAGGACACTACTTCAGCTCGGCAAATCCCAATAAACCCCAAATCGTCGGGACCCATCACAACAGGGACCGCTGAGAGTAACATACCTCTGGCAGACGCTAGAAAAGGGCACCCCACGGAGTAACCAAGCAGGCGTTCCCACAATCCCCTAGAATGGACCCCCAGGGGACCCTCAACCTCAACCTAGAGCCAGGAGAACGTGTATAGTGAATACGGAGTTGAGGCACCATTGGGGAGTGGACTTTCTCTCCCTCTTCGCCTGGACCCGCTTACACTCTTCTGTTTTTTTTTTTTTTTTTTTTTTTTTTTTTTCCTTTTTTTTTTTTTGGAGCCCCCCCAGTCCCTCCTGATACTTGTTGGTATCTGTTCTTGTCCCCATATTCGCCTCTCCCTCCTCTGAAAGAAGGAGCAAGTGACAAGGTTCAGAGACACTTCAAGCTGCCTGATTTAACTTTTTACACAAAATACAGTACAAATTATTTTGTGTGGGGTAAAGGTGGGGGTATATGCATTGTATCTGATTTGAGGTAGACAAACCCTAAAAGGAGGATTGGAATACCCAGGAGTGGGAAAAGGGTTTAGATAAGAAACATAGCAGGAAATTACACAATATATACCCTGCCCCCCCCAGGTAAAATAAATTAATTAAGAAATGGGCCTGTACCCCGTACCCCCCCAGGTCAATATAGATTAGCAAAGAAAGAGGTGTCAGTAAGGGGAATACAAGAGGAAGCATAGGACCTCGAAATCACCCTAAGTAGAAAACAAGGACGGCAAGGAGTATGAGGGGTAAAACAAGCAAGACAGGCAAAACCATACCACCAACTCAAAGCCCGGGAGGTATCCAGAGATATATGGCCACCAATACAGGCACGAGGGAGGAGGGACAGGGGGGCCCTAGATTGAGTCAAGGAGGAGCACCCCTAAGATCAGGTTTAAATAGGCAGAGAGGCCCGGAGGAAAGCAAAGGAGGGAAGGTAAATGGAGCAAAAATCCCGGGACCGAAGGTAGAGGACAGAACCCCACTAAATCCCACCCTAGGACATGAGGAAACACAGACTAGAGAGGAGGAGAGGGGAGCAGAGGGAGGAGACACGGAGATAGGTAGAACCACGCGGCCCACACCCACACCCCAAGAGGGGATGCCACAAATTAGAGAGATGCTTTCAGAGATGTTTTCAAACTTAGAAACACCTCTGAAAGGGGAAATTGCAGCCCTAAGGGGAGATATAGGATTAGTCCTGGGGAGAGTAGAAGAGGTGGAAGATAGGTTAGAGATATACGATCAAAAGCTAATGGAAATAGCAGAACAGATGAATACCCTCCATAGATCTAACAGGTTGTTGCTATATAAATTAGAAGACCAAGAGAATCGAAGCAGAAGGAAGAACCTCCGCATAAAAGGTCTCCCTGAGTTATATGGCAACATGGAATTGAGAAGTATTGCACAGCAACTATTTAATCCCCTCTTAGATAGAGAGGCTACAGATACTCTGAAAATAGATAGAATACATAGGTTGGTGCGAGCCCCGAGAGGACGCCCAGACGCCCCGAGGGACGTAATAATAAGGTTTCATTATCCGGAAGATAAGACCCGGATTATGAGCAAAATTAGAACACTTAAAGGGGTATCCTTCGGGGGAGTAGAGCTCCAGATCTATGCAGACCTTGCCCCTGAGACGTTGAGAAGAAGGTGGCGACTTAAACCCCTGACTTCATCGTTAAGGACAGCAGAGATCCCCTATCAATGGGGGTTCCCGGCATGTTTAGTGGGGAAAAGGGATGGACGATCCGCGGTCCTGCGCTTTCCGGAGGAAGTGGGAGGGTTCTGTGAACGCCTAGGGATTGACCCACCTCCAACCATGTTGGAGTGGGGAGTAGAGGAGGGCATCTGGCCCCCGCAATACGAACGACCTGGGAGGGGTGACGGGAGGGGGAGAGCCGGGGGGGAGAGAGGAAGTTGAGGATTCCCCAGAGGTCGGTGGGATTTAAGTAAAGAAAATAGTAAACTAAAGACGAAATACGGAGGGCGGAGGGGAGGGGGGGGGGGTGGGGTGGGGGGGAGGGAGCGGGGGGGGTGGCGGGGGGGTATACATAGTCACGGAATAAGCCCCAGGGAGAAGATGGAATGTAGGCGACACTATGAAAGAGTCTGCCTGCTCCATCCAACAAACGATTATGGGGGGTTCTGTCCAACCCGTCAGGGTGTATCGTTTCAGAAGGGGGGAGGGGGGAGGAGGGAGGTGGGGGGGTTATGTTTGGGGGTTTCTTTTTCTTTTCTTTTTTTTTTTTTTTTTTTTTTTTGGGTCTCGCTCACCCCCCCGCCGACACAGTACAGAAATCGACCCTGGCTCCACAAGACGCTCTATAGGCTACCTCTCTAAAAAACTAATATGGAGGGGATAAATTTCATTACATATAATGTAAGGGGGCTAAATTCAAAAAAAAAAAGGCATAGGGTAAATGACGAACTTCTCTTCCTGGAGGCAGGCATTGTATGCCTACAGGAGACACATATAACCTATAGTTCAGGTATTAGATTAAATTCGTTTAATTTCCCACTATGGTATTATGCGGATTCCTCATCGCCTTATTCGAGAGGTATAGCAATCGGTTTTAGTAGGTTAATGAAATTTAAGTTGGAGGAGCGTCTTGTGGACCCGGAGGGAAGATACTTATGTATAAAAGGTATGTTACACAATATGAAATGTACAATTGTGAATGTTTACGCACCAAACAAAAACCCGGATAAATTCCTCAGGAGAGTATTAAGCAAACTCGAGGGGTTTAAAGAAGGTAAACTTATTCTGGCAGGAGACCTTAATTGGAGCATAGACCCAAAATTAGATACTTCAGTAGGTAGGTCCCAAGCTACAGAACAAAGGAAGAAAAAAGTCATTGAAGCATTGGGTAATTGGCAGTTACAAGATACTTGGAGAATATTACATCCAAAAGATAGAGATTATACCTGTTTCTCCCAGGTCCACAGTTCCTTTTCCAGGATAGATTATATTTTCATAGAACATCAGCTGGTCCCGCTACTCAGGAAAGCAGAAATAAAAACAATGACTTTATCCGACCATGCCCCAGTGAAAATCCATCTGGATATAAAGGGGGACTGTGGACCTGGAACAAACTGGAAACTTAACGTCACATTGTTGCAAGACCAAGAGTCAATTAGTAAGATAGAACATGAATTAGAAACTTTCTTCACTTTAAATGAGTCACCAGAGGTCTCGGCCTCAACAGTTTGGGAAACTCATAAAGCGGTGATAAGGGGAAGCTTAATAGGCATCGGAGCAGGAAAAAAAAAAGCAAGGGTAAAAAGGAAAAGGGAGTTATATAAGGACATACAAGAGCTAGAGCAGAAAACAAGACCTAAAGGAATCCCGGAGAAACAAGACCTGATTGCCAAAAAAAAGAGAGCTAGCAGAATACGTTGAGCAAGAGAGGATTGCCGCAATTCACATTTTAAAGAGAGAGAGATATCAGTGGGGGAATAGAGCAGGTAAATGGCTGGCCAATATGGTCAAGGAAAAAAAGAACAGGACGTTCATAGAGAAGATTAGAGATACAAATGGCGAGATCTTGATATCATCCCCGGAAATAGCAAATACATTCCACAAATACTACAGTACTCTATATAATATCGAACATAAACAAAACGAAGGGAAACGGCGGGAGGAAATCAGGGAATACCTTCGGCACATAGACTTCCCAAGGGGTAAAAAGGTAGAAATGGAGGCACTTGGAGTACCGATATCGGTAGAAGAAGTAGAAAGAGCAATAGCCAATACAGCCCCGGGAGGTAGCCCAGGTCCGGACGGATTCTCTATTATATATTATAAAAAGTTCTCCAAGCAGTTAGCACCTAGACTATGCAAATACTTTAATGCAATAGGGATAAGTGAGAAATTTAGAGACGAGACATTACTGGCACATATTACTCTGATTTTAAAGGAGGGGAAAGACCCGATGGCAGTAGAAAGCTATAGGCCAATCTCCTTATTAAACTCGGACATAAAGCTATTTGCAAAAATAATTGCCGAAAGATTGAAGTCATATCTGCCAGAATGGATACATAACGACCAAGCTGGGTTCGTGCAGGGGAGGGAAGGTAGAGATAACTCCTTGAAAGCAATAATGCTGATTCAAGAAGCCGTTAGAAGGGGTGAGCCTTCAGTCCTAATGTCAATTGATGCCGAAAAGGCCTTTGACCGGGTCAATTGGGTATTCTTGCTTGAAACATTGAATTATATGGGACTGTGCGATAGGATGATGAAATGGATCGGGGCCCTCTATCAGCAGCCGACAACAAAAATAAGAGTCAATGGGACCCTGTCTTCTCCCCTCGACTTGTTTAATGGGACAAGACAGGGGTGCCCACTTTCCCCTCTTTTATTCATAATTACCCTAGAACCCCTATTGTCAGCGATTCGTAAGAATCCTGATATCCGGGGAATTCGAGCTGGAGATAGGGAGTACAAGGTATCGGCGTTTGCGGATGACCTGTTGCTTTATATCTCCAACCCCAGAATATCTATCCCAGTGGCTATGAAAGAATTAAAACAATACGGTAAACTGTCGAACTTTAAAGTTAACATGTCTAAATCCGAGATATTAAATCTAACCCTACCAATACAAGAACAGAGTGCCATACAATCTAGATTCCAATTTAAATGGTGCAAAAAGGAGCTTAACTATTTGGGAATAAAATTAACGTCTCAAGTAGATGACCTCTTTAACCACAACTATATCCCGCTGATCAATAAAATCAAAAAGCAACTTAGAGGAATGCAATATAAAGTCCTCTCGTGGATGGGGAAGATAAACGCGGTCAAGATGTTCACCCTCCCTTTATTCATTTATACCTGCCAAATGATCCCAATTTCCCTCCCACAGCCATACCTGAAGAAAATAAAGTCAATAATAACAAAATTCATTTGGGCGGGTAAACGGGCGCGCATCGCATACGATACATTAGTAAGAGAAAAAGGAAGAGGGGGGCTTGCTGCTCCGGACTTTAAAAAGTATTACGAAGCGGTCGCAATCGCTAGAATAATAGACTGGAGCCACAATTATGAGGATAAAAGTTGGGTGGAACTCGAAAGAAAGTTAAGCAGAACAAGATTAGGAGAAATTATATGGATACCCCCTCACTATAGACACTTAGCACCAAATACAACAGCACTCACAAGGCACTCACTAAAAATCTGGGATGCTATCCATAAAAGGCACAATTGGGATTATAATTCTCCACTAATTCCATTATTAGACACAAATTTTTTTTCTCCAGGTAAGGAGGAGTTTATATATTTTAGTAGATGGTCCAATAAAGAGAATTTAAGGTTGATAGACGTGATGGAAGGGAATAGAATTAGCACTTACAATGAGATTATCACGAAATGGGGACATAGAGCACTAGACAAATGGCGCTACACCCAAATACAACACTTCACACAGACACTCCCAAAACCTTTACGCGGTAAGAGAGAATTTAGGCCCTTAGAAAAATTAATGGATTCCCCCAACAACCGCGAGAAAAGAATCTCAAAGACGTACAAAATCTTGTTGCGAGCAGCGGAACATGAATATCCCACGTATTTAGGCAAATGGGAAGGTGAGATCGGCCCACTAAATAGCGAGGACCAGAAGACCAAGATTAGGACGGGTTTTCTCAACAGCAAAAGATATACATTCAGTAGAAATGTCCTATAAACTCCTAGCTAGGTGGTATGTAACCCCTCAAGCAGCGAACGCTTACAACGGAGACATTTCTCCTAATTGTTGGCGAGGGTGCGAGGTAGTAGGTTCCTTCTCACACCTGTGGTGGTACTGCCCGAAAATAAAGGAATATTGGGAGCAAATAATAGAAATAATTTTTAAAATAACACAAGTAAGGGTGAAGAAGCTGCCATGGGTATGCTTATTCCATGATACAGAGAGTGGAGAGGGAAGACACTCTAGGAACCTCACCCCCTATCTATTAAATGCAGCCAAAGCCCTAATTCCCTGCTACTGGAAACTTCAGGAGACACCCTCAATGAAAGAGTGGGTAGAGAGGGTGGAGAGGACAAGAATAATAGAACTCTCGCTATACACTTTAGAGAATCTAGAAGAAAAATATCAGAGGACATGGCAACAATGGATTGAGTTCAGGGAAACAGAACAATGTTTTAGGATAATGGAAGGAAGTACTGTGGGGAATGGGGGAGGGTGAGCGAGACGGGGTAGGTTTTTTTCTCTTTTTTTTTTTTTTTTTTTTTTTTTTTTTTTTTTTTTTTTTTTTTTAGAGGTGGGGGGGGGGAAAATATAATTCGAATTTGAATAGAAGCACTTGTCTAAATACTTGATTATAAATGTGATGAATTTTGTATATGAAGAAAACTCTGAAAATAGAGAATATATAAAAAAAAAGAATATGTGCTTTGGGAGAGAAGAGGACTTGTGCTGGGGGGGGGGGGGGGGTGCACTTTAAATCTTCCCCCTCCTTCTACAACATGTCCTCTCCAACCCAAAACAAAGAACCCCATAGTACATATCCTTTAACCACCAACCCCTTCCCCTCCCTCCCTCACAAAAAAACACTCCTGGCAGCACAAATGTTTCCTGCCCAGGCCCCCCGGAACCCCCCCTTCCCGATTTACCATGTAAGACTCCTGTTACAGACCTCGTAGGGCAGGTGTTCCTCCTCTGCCTCCTCCCCCACTCTTCTTCCTGGCCTGTCTACATTAACATCGGAGCAGAGGAGGAGGCGGCTTTAGTGCAGGCTGCAGCCGGAGAGAGATGCGATTGTGGGAGGGACGATCGGAACTGGGCACCCTGTCTGTTAGTCTGTCTGCCTCACACCCCACCCTTCCCGCACATCACGTGGAGCTGAGGGGATAGCAGAGAACCCGGAAGGGAAAGGGGGAGCTGGAGCATTCAGTGTCAGTCCATGCCTGGTGTCACCCAGGTGTGGGCCGCACCCAAACGCCCCCCACCCCCCATAGCGACATCACTGGATGGTCAAGTTCAGTGGTTTATTGCAAACCTTTCATAGTAATTGAAGTGTATGTAAATTCTAACAAAAGGGAATGCAGAGGATGTAAGGTGGGTGGGGTCGTAAGTGGTAGGAAAATGTGGACCTGTTGAGATGAAGTGATCTGCAACGCTGGCCATAGACAGATTGAAATTTGACTGGTTCAACAGGAACCAGGTAAATTTCAATCCGTCTGAGCAGGCTGGTTGTAGTGACGTCGATCCATCAACCGACTTCAGTACAACCAGCCTGTTTTTTTTTGTTTTTGTGTGATATCTGCTGGCAGCTATAGCTGCCGCCAGTGATCATTAGATTCTGACAGCTGACAAACCTCCTGTCAGAATATAAAAGCACAATGTAGGGATTCCCACATCAATACTGAAGGAAGGAAAGAAAATTGTATAATGTATGTATCCCCAGTAGGTTAGGGAGTGACACGGTGGGGTTCACAATGTGGAAAAGAATATCATCCGTGTAAGCTGAAAGCTTATTTTCCATGGGGCCTACAGGGACCCCTCTGATGTTCAGATTTGATCTTATTCTCCACAGCAAGGCTCCAGGACCAGGGCAAATAGGGGTGAGAGTGGATACCCCTGTCTCGTGCAATTCCGAATAGGGAACACTAACACTGAGGATAGGCCTACATTCACCTTAACCTGTATGGTGGGGGACATGTAAAGTGCCATAATCCATTACAACATATGCGGGCCTAAGGCCAGCCTCACCAGCACAGTCCTCAGAAAATCCCAGTCCACACGGTCAAACGCCTTCTCTGCGTCAGTTGAAAGTATTAAATAGGGAAGCAGATGATCGTGTGTACGGGCCCAATGAATGAGCTGGAGAGCTCTGATGGAGTTCTCTTGCCTCCCGTCCTACTATAAACCCCATCTGGTCAGGGTGGACCATCCCAGGAAGGAGGTGTTTAAGACGATTGGCCGGAATCTTAGCAAATAGCTTCAGGTCCGTGTTCAATAAAGAAATCGGCCAGTAATTCTGTGGGAGGCTATGATCCTTCCTCTCCTTCGGTAGGACTCTGATGTAAGCTAGCGAGGCCCCAGCGGGAAGTGCTCAGTAGTAGCAAGAGTTAAAAAACGTACACATGGGGGGCTTGCACTTGTGTAAAAAAACTAAGTAGTAGGCCTTCGTGTATCCGTCAGGATCAGGGCTCTTTCTGTTAGGGAGAGAGCGCACCCTAGCCAGCAGCTCTGCGGGAGTTATAGGAAGCTCCAAATCTGTCTGCTGCTCAGAGGACAAGTTAGGGAAGCCTGAGGAGGAAAGATGGCCCTCAATGCGTGCTTGCTTCTTTGCTGTGTCTGTTGGGGAGGCGTTCGAGTCTAGGTCATATAGGGCCGCATAATAGTCACGAAACATTGATGCAATTATTGAGGTGTGCTGGACTGGTTCACTGGAGGAGGATTGTAGTTTATGAACATGGGACAACATGCAATTTTTTTCTTCTTCCTAAGCCCCCGTACACACGGTCGGAAGTTCCGACCACAAAATCCGTCGATTTTTTTCCGACGGATTTTGTCCGACACTGGTGTTGCATACACAAGGTTGTCGGAAAATCCGATCATTCTGAACGTGGTGACATTCGTTGCGTACGACGGAACTACGTAGAAGCTTGTAGCCAATATCTTTGGTCTCGTAATTTGATCTGAGCATGCGTGGCACTTTGTCCGTCGGAATTCTCTACACACGATCGGAAAAAGTCCGATTGGATTTTGATGTTGGAAAATTTGAGAGCCGGATCTCCAAGTCCGATGGAGCCCCACAAGGGCGGATTTTCCAACAACATGGTGCGATCGGACATTTTCCGTCGGAATTTCCGACCGTGTGTACGGGGGCTAAGAACCCGAGCCAACATCCTCCCACATTTGTTACCATACTCGTAGTACTTGTGTGCCACATATCGCAACTGCCGTCTAATTTGGTGATGTCGGAGCGCCTTTGGATCCGCTGTACGCTTATGACCCAGTTCGGGGGTCAGCCTTTGTTTGCTCTGTTAAATTTATTTCCCAATGGGATGCACTGGCTAATGCTCTTATTTAATATGCTCTTAAAACAAACCCATCTCTCCTCTGTGTTCTTTGTTCCTCAGAATTTATCCCTATTAATATCTTCTAGCATGGTTGTTTTTGGAGCGGCTGGGTTTTGTACCTGGCAATTAACTTGTTGGGTAAGCAATTTTCCATTGTTCTTGCTGAATTGTATGTATTTATCTGATGTCATGTATTTTTATTATATGTTCCTGTGTTTCATCTGACTGCTTGTCTTATAAATTACTCCTCCTGACGAAGCAGTGTTTGAACCGTGAAACTAGTTGAGCTCTGGTTAATCTATGGGAAACAATTCACCAACAGATACTTCTAGGGGATATATCTGAGTATTTGTAAATAGTTTATGCAACTGTTTTTAATGTGACCTTTGTATGTCCCTTGTTTTCCTTTTTATATGTAATAAACAAACCTTTTTTTTTACCTATAGAATTGTACTTGTATTTATCAGTACCGAGATAGTCCACTATTCATTTTGGGGGCTTGAGTATTCGTATGTCCTTGTCTATATCATTTTGGATGATGGTACTTTCCTATGCCTAGTTGTAGGTGTCCCTATTTGAGGCTATACTCAATAAATTTATGGTTACAAAGGATGGGGAGATGGCAAAAGTATTGAATTTATTCTTTTCCTCAGTCTTCACGTGGGAATCGGGGGAGCTTCAGTAACCAAAACTGCAGTGATTATCCTCTTGGCACATCACAGGAAGCACCCTCATGGCTAACAGAGGACAGAATTAGAAATAGACTTAGAAAACTTAACATTAATAAGTCATCGGGAGCAGATGGCTTGTACCAGAGGGTCCTTAGGGAACTCAGTTAAGTAATTGCTAGATCATTGTTCCTAATTTTTACTGACTGGAATGGTACCAGCTGATTGGAGAAAAGCCAATGTAGCACCAATATTTAAAGGGCCAAATACAGCCCTGGGACTTACAGACCAGTTAGCCTAACATCAATGGTATGCAAGCTTTTGGAGGGGATGATAAGGGACTATATACAAGATTCTAGTAATGAAAACAGTTTCATTAGCAGGAATCGGCATGGATTCATGAAGAATCGCTCTTGCCAAACCAATCTATTAAACTTCTTTGAGGAGGTGAGCCGCCATCTAGATAAAGGAAGGCCTGTAGATGTGGTGTATCTGGATTTTGCAAAAGCATTTGACACAATTCCCCATAAATGTTTACTGTACAAAGTAAGGTCCGTTGGCATGGACCATAGGGTGCGTACATGGATTGTGAAAACTGGCTACAAGGGCGAGTTCCGAGGGTGGTGATGGGGTACTCGGAATGGTCAGAGGTGGAAAGTGGGGTCCCCCAGGGCTCTGTGCTGGGATCAATTCTATTTAATTTGTTCGTAAATGACCTGGAGGATGGGGTAAACAGTTCAATCTCTGTATTTGTGGACGATACTAAGCTAAGCAGGGCAATAACTTCTTCGCAGGATGTGGAAACCTTGCAAGAAGATCTGAACAAATTAATGGGGTGGGAAACTACATGGAAAAGGAGGGTTAATGTGGAAAAATGTAAAAATAATGTATTTAGGTGTCAAAAATATGAATGCAATCTACTCACCTGGGGGGAGAACCTCTGGGGGAATCAAGGATGGAAAAGGACCTGGGGGTCCTAGTAGATATGTTCAGCAATGGCATGCAATGCCAAGCTGCTGCTAACAAAGCAAACAAAATATTGGCATGCATTAAAAAGGGGATTAACTCCAGAGATAAAGCGATAATTCTCCCACTCTACAAGACTCTGGTCTAACCTCACCTGGAGTATGCTGTTTAATGCTGGGCACCAGTCCTCAGGAAGGATGTACTGGAAATGGAGCGAGTACAGAGGACAACAAAGATAATAAAGGGACTGGAGGATATTAGTTATGAAGAAAGGTTGCGAGTACTGAACATTTTCTCTCTGGAGAAGACACTTGAGAGGGGATATGATTTCAGTTAACAAATGCCATACTGGTGTCACCACAATAGGGATAAAACTTTTTCGTGGAAGGGAGTTTAATAAGACGTCGCCACTCATTAAAATTAGAAGAAAAGCGGTTTAACCTTAAACTATGTAAAGGGTTCTTTACTGTAAGAGCGGCAAGGATGTGGAATTCCCTTCCACATGTGGTGGTTTCAGCTGGGGGCATCAATAGTATCAAAAAACTATTAGATAAGCACCTGAACGACCACAACATACAGGGATATACAATGTAATACTGACATATAATCACACATATAGGTTGGACTTGTGTCTTTTTTCAACCTCACCTACTATGTAACTATCTTTGTGGGTAAAGGGTTTGATGCTAAACCATGGCAACTTCATATGATGTATTTTTTAAATTGGTGGTGGAAAAAACACTATTTTGTCAGGTTTTGCAAACAACCTAGAACAGGGAACAGGCAGTGCAACAAATAATTTGGTAATATAGTCGCTTGTACTGAGACTCCAGGGGGAGGGGGTTCTTTGGAATAAGGAGCAATGCATTTGCATGCCTTCATTGGAGTTGGTCTTGCATTATATGGTCTAGGTGTCAGAGTGGGCAGTGAAGTGGTCATGTGTCTTTAGGTATTGCCAATCCGAACTTGGATTGCTTTGCATTCCAGAAAATGTAACGCAGCTTGCAGCTGTGAGTGAGGGAAAAAAGGACAAAGGTGTGGTTTCCTTTTGCAGATGTGTAGACCGATGGGATAGTCTCACTTATGTGTAGCCCCAATGGACTGAAGTCTTTCCAGCAGGGGTTTTAGTAGACATTGTCAGTAGAGTGGTTGGCTTCAGAGGTAGAATAGTATTTTGAATTGATGTCCCGCTGAGTGGAGCCTCTGTCCGGGTAAAGGAGCTGCAGCCGCGCTGGTGGATTCCAGAGCCCCTGGGCTCACTTGGTCTTGGTGAGGATGCCCTCTTGCTGCCACATCACCCGAACTGTCAGCCGAGCGTCCTCACTGAGAACGAGTGAGCCCAGGGGCACTGGAATCTACCAGCACCGCTGCAGCTCCTCCTGACTGGATAAAGGCTCCACTCAGCGGGACTGTTTCCTTGGCAGCATGGTTTTCTGATAGGCAATGTACAAGTTCTCCCCCAATGTGAGTACTTTTACTTTCAGAATCAATTTTTTTTTACTTAACCACTACACTTAGATGGCGCTGCTCTTCTTCCTGTCATCTCTTTTGGTTTGTACTGCTCTGCCATGGTCAGTGCCTGAGATACTTTGGCTATGTTATGCAAACATTTGCATTGTGTGTGTAATATATTCAGTTTCTAGTAAATTAACTCATTCTGATTTTCTGTATTTTAGCTCCGAAAAATTGGTGGTGGTGGTTTTGGAGAAATCTACGATGCGCTGGATCTGTTAACGAGAGAGAATGTGGCACTCAAAGTGGAGTCTGCCCAGCAACCAAAACAGGTGCTAAAAATGGAAGTAGCCGTCCTCAAGAAACTACAAGGTAAGCAGTCAAGCATTCAGAATATATTGAATATCAAACAATCTGATTTACCTCAAAAAAAAAAATGTTATGTTGGACCTCGTTCACACAGCCAATTTTCAACCGTGCGCTGTGCAGGGCCGCATTTTGCCGCCATAAGGATGCATTGGTGTTGGGTGAATCCCCATGTCGGCAGTTCCACAGAAAAAAAAAAAAGTCTCTTTAAACCTCGCCGCGGTTTGCCAGCACAAGTATGCACAGGTGTTGCATTGCCTTGTCTGCAAGTCCAATAGAGGTCTATTAGGACATGAAGCTCATGGACACAGCTGTTGTGTGGCACCTATCCCCAAACTCATGATGTATGTGTTTGGGGCCATGTACCTGCATGGATGTGGCATTGGGACACCGTGGCTGTGTCCCTGTAGCTTCATGTCCTAATAGACCTCTATTGGACTTGCAGACAAGGCAATGCAACACCTGTGCATACTTGTGCTGGCAAACCGCGGTGAGGTTTAAAGAGACTTTTTTTTTTTTTTTTTTTTTTATATTACTTTTCACTAGTAAACCACTCAATAAAGCATTTATTTGAAATATGTGTGACACTTACACATGGTAGTTATCAAGCCGCAGGCTCCAGTATGCTCGGCAACACTTCACCGAACTTCCACTCTAGAAGCACAACACTGGATCACCCTTGTCCATGTCTACATGTGCCATCATCCCTATTGCCATGCCCCATCCTCATAGACCGGCTTCAAGAGTTGCAATCAATCTTTTACATTGGAGGATGAGTAGGGGTGAGCCTTGCATTGCTAGGCTTCAGAGCAGTCTCTACGTGCGCATATACTAGCATATGGATGTAAGCCTGTAGTCCCAGCTGAGAACTTGCTTTCAGAAGCGGCTCCATGGGACTTTGCAGGGGAACATGGCCACCCTCAAGATAATATTTTATGGTCTATTAGTTTTTCAACTGATTTATTTTTGCAAATAAAAATTCTTTGCACGACAAGGGATTCTCTGAGCTCTGCGGGTTATTTCTCACAGCTGTCTGGCTGACTGGAACTTTTGACTGAGCCATCTGATAAGAGATGAGTGATTCAGTACTGTGTAAATATTTTATATTGAGCTTCAGATAGTATGTAAAACACTTCTTTTTTTTTTTTTTTTTTTTTTACAGCAGACTGATGATCAGTCTCTAAAAGATGATCGTCTAAAAAACAAAAAAAAAAAAAAAGGGTCCAGCTGATGGTTATGAAAATATTGGCATGCAGTGTTTTTATATTGGCTACAAATGATATTTTTATTTCTGACCATAATGAAGAAAATGTCTACAAAACCACTATACTCTCCTTTAAATCATTTTATGCCACCATGATGTCTGTTAAGGGGCGATGAATAAAATCACTTTGGTACACATTTTTGTTTGAACTGTTTTTATAGATAACTTAGTGCAGTTCTAAAAATTAAAATAAAGGGGGAGGTTGGACCTGTATGTTTGAAGACATTTAAAAAAAAGTTTAGAAATATATATATAATTCGAAATGAAATTGCACTGCATATTAGCACATAACAGACTTGTCTGTCAAAGGAAGCCCTCCAGCGCTGCACTGTTAGTGCAGGGGTGCTTTACGCTTCAGCCTTTCTTTCTTCTGAGTTCACACCATTCAGCCATTTGAATGGCTGGGCCATGATAATGTCACTCCTGCACATGTGCTTGTGAGTTGCATCCCGGTGGCACATAACAGGTGCCATAATGTACTCTAAGGTGCGCATTTACTGCTGACAGGTAGGAGGAGAGGAAGCATTTTTGTCAGAAGAGACCATTAAGGGATTGAATGAAAAAAAAACAATGTGTACTTGGCTTCATTCTCTGTGGTCATTATTGCCACTGAGCAGAGAGAGGCAGACTGCTACATTGTTTCTGAAGCTCTTCACTTTGTGACAGTACTGTAAAAAAAAAATAAAAAAAATCCTAAAACTAAAAAATAAATGACCCATTAGAAGGTTTACATGACTTGTTCCATACATGTTTGTACATTTTTGTGCAGTTTGAACACCTAATAACCATTTCTTAATGAGAAAGGATTGGCATTGTTTGTGGTTTGTTCTTGGTGCTAGCAATAATTCTTAGAGGATAGTTCCTCCAGGACATAGATTTTGACTTACTACACGGGCAAGTAACCTTTTCTGTATGCAAGAGTGTCTTTATGTCCAGTGTGTGTCTGTCAACTTTCTTCTCTTAAAAGTCAACTGTCAGAGAGAGATGTACAGTAGATCTGAAATCCTCGGCTGCTTTTTACTGCCTGACAAAGTGTATAGGCCAAGATAGTTATTACCCAGCCATTGCTGTATGTGAGCTGGAATGACGCACGCTTATTACCCCTGGGTCTACAGAGGGATGCCAGCAGATGCAGCAGAAATCTAACTAGGAGAATTTCATATAGAGAAGGAGGCAGTGTAAATAAAATATATCCAATACTGGCATACAGGCTGCTTTCATTTCGTATGCCGAGACCTTTATTTCTATGATTGTTCCCTGTAAAAAAAAAAAATGGTGCTGGTGACAATTTAAGCCACAAGAGATATATCTAACAGGGTTAAACAAGCCAACACATGTGTCTGTACAAAAAAATTGTCATCCATTGTGGCACTCAAATTCAAGAACTTTTGGGTCACGCAGTACTGCCACCTAAAAAAAATTAAAAAATTAACCTCTTCCTTCCCAAGGTACGTCATATGATGTCCTTGCCTTTGAGCGGGGATATCTGAATGATTCCTGCAGCTACAGACATCATTCAGATATCATGTGTGCCGGCGCTTCCCTACACCATAAGAATGTTTCGCCGCTTGATCGTTCTTACGGGCGGAGAGAGGGGACGCCGCGCCCTCCGGTGCTTCTAATGACTCAACGCTTCCATCGGCGAGTCAGAGACAGGATCCGCCGACCCCGGATGGTGACCATAAAGATTTACGGCAGACCAGATGGTCGCTGAAGTCTCTATGATCGTTCGGAGGCTGGGCGCGATGCTATGATGTCACGCCCGGCCTCTGCATTCAAACGAATGGCGCTGCCTCGGCTGGGGCTGAGATGTGGGGTCTTATTGACCTCATATTGACCTGTCATGCCATATTCCTATTACAAGGGATGTTTACATTCCTTGTAATAGGAATAAAAGAAAAACATTTTTTTTTTTTTAAATGTCACACTAAAAAAAGAAAAGTAAAATTAACAATAAAAAAAAAAGAAAAAAATGTAAAGTGCCTCTGTCCCTGTGTGCTCGCACACGGAAGTGAACGCATACATAAGTCCCGCCTACCTATGAAAACTGTGTTCAAACCACACATGTGCGGTATCGCCATGAACGTTAGAGCGAGAGCAATAATTCTAGACCTCCTCTGTAACTCCAAAACATGTAACCAGTAAAAAATGTGAAAGCGTTGCCTATGGGGATTTTTACGTACTGAAGTTTGGCGCCATTCCACGAGCGTGTGCAATTTTGAAGCATGACATGTTGGGTATCTATTTACTCTGTTTAACTTCATCTTTCACATTATGCAAAAAAATTGGGCTAACTTTTTAATGTTTTTTTTTTTGTATTTATTTTTTTTAAAGCATTAAACAGTTTTTTATCCAAAAAAAAGTGTTCGAAAAAAACTGCTGCGCAAATACCGTATGAGATAAAAAGCAACGACCGCCATTGTATTCTCTAGGGTCCTTGCTAAAAAAAAAACATATATAATGTTTGGGGGTTCTATGTAATTTTCTAGCAAAAAAATTATGAATTTTACATGTAGGAGAGAAATGTCAGAATTGGCCTGGATGGGAAGTGGTTAACACTGTCAAACAAATTTGTGGCCAGCCCACTACCTTTTTTTTTTTTTTTCTTCAATCATTGATTCCTGCTAGTCAAATCTTCACATGTATTACATTTCATTGGTACAAAAGTAGCTCTGAATAGCCTTGCAAACTGTTTCCAAAGGCCATAAACAGTGCACAAATGCAGCAATGAAAGCAGTAACCGAGTGCACTGGATAATGTAGATAAAACCACTTTAGAATAAATGTTAAAACTGCATTTACAATGAAGTGATTTGATCAGGACATAGAGTATCACCAGGACAAATTATCCAAGAGAATGGCAGGTCATGCCAGAGATGCTGAAATTCTCTTAGTAATCAGCATAAGGAGCATAATGTAAGCCAAGATGGATTCTTTATGATGGGGAGAGCCAAAAGTAGAGAATGTACAAAGAAATCCTAACCTGGTGCTGAAAGGGGACCAAAAGAGTATGCTTGGTGGTAAACCTTCACTAAAAATGGACATGTTTTAAGGCCATCTCCTTCAGAGTTGCTGCTAAGCTGGTCTCTATACAGTACAGTGTTTAGGTTTCTTGGGTAGGCTTTGCCCCTACTTGAATTTGGAGTGCTGTACCCAGATCCCACTGAACCGGCAGCTGCAGGGCTAGCCTCGAATATGACATTCAAGCTCTCTATAGTGCTTTCAAGACCAGAGTGTACTGGTGTTGTTTTTTTTTTTTTTTTTTTTTTTTTTTAAGGAAAGATTTTCTTTAATAGCAGAGAAGGGACGAAGGTCTAAACCATGCTGAAAAAAACTGAGGCTGAAAACACAATCCATCACTAACAAATAAAACTGTTTTTTCTTGACCAAAGTAACCACTTTTTTCAGCAATTTAGCACTTTCACGCTTTTGATGAATACTGTTCACAATATCAATTGACAGTGATAAGTACCAGCCTTTTTCACCAGTTTTTTCAGGCAGATCTGAACGGTTGCTCCATTTTCTCTATGGAGTGTCGGATGTCAGCGGTGACATATCCACTGACATCCGATCCTCAAAATCCAGAGGGATTGATGTCCTATTTTCCATCCGTCTATCGGATCGGATGAAAACGGACAGGCGGTCTGTAATCATCTGATCTCCCCACCATAGGGGAGAGGGGACTCTCTGACAGGTACAAAGGATTTGCCCCCTTCCTAATTTCTGTCTTTGCAGATGACACGAAGCTATGCAGTGGAATAATGTCCTTACAGGAGGCCTCCAATTTACAAGCCGACCTCAATGCTCTGTCTAATTGGGCGACTATGTGGCAGATGAGGTTTAATGTTGATAAATGTAAAGTTATGCACTTGGGGGCTAAGAATATGCATGCATCATACATGCTAGGGGGAGTACAACTGGGGGAATCCGTAGTGGAGAAGGATCTGGGGGTTTGGGTAGATCATAAGCTCAATAATAGCATGCAATGCCAAGCTGCGGTTTCCAAAGCGAGCAAAGTCCTTTCTTGTATTAAGATAGGTATGGACTCCAGAGAGAGAGATATCATTTTGCCCCTGTTCAAAGTATTAGTAAGACCTCATCTGGAATATGCAGTTCAGTTTTGGGCACCAGTTCTCAAAAAGGATATCGGGGAACTGGAGAAAGTTCAGAGAAGGGCAACCAAACTGATAAGAGGCATGGAGAAGCTCAGCTATGAGGAAAGATTAGAGGAACTGAATTTATTCACTCTTGAGGAGAATAAGGGGGGATATGATCAACATGTACAAATATATAAGGGGTCCATATAGTGAACTTGGTGTTGAGTTATTCACTTTACGGCCAACACAGAGGACAAGGCGGCACTCTTTACGTCTAGAGGAAAAGAGATTTCCTCTCCAAATACGGAAAGGTTTCTTCACAGTAAGAGCTGTGAAAATGTGGAATAGACTCCCTCCAGAGGTGGTTCTGGCTAACTTAGTAGATTCCTTTAAGAAAGGCCTGGATACTTTCCTAAATGTACATAATATAACCGGGTACTAACATTTATAGGTAAAGTTGATCTAGGGAAAATCCGATTGCCTCTTGGGGGATCAGGAAGGGATTCTTTTTCCCCTGCTGTGGCAGATTGGAGCATGCTCTTCTGGGGGTTTTTTTTTGCCTTCCTCTGGATCAGCTGTGGGTGTGGAATTGGGTGTGTTGGATTGTACGATGTTTTTTTTGTTTTTTATTTTTAGTTATTATTTCTTTTTTTTTTATGGTTGAACTGGATGGACTGGATAACTTGTCTTTTTTCAGCCTAGCTAACTATGTAACTATGTAACTAACCAAGCCGTTTTTCGCGATACGGCACTGCGTTGCTTTAACTGACAATTACACGTAAGACGCTGTACCCAAACGAAATTTATGTCCTTTTTTCCCCACAAATGGAGCTTTTTTTTTGCGCTATAAACAAAGAAGAGCGACAATTTTGAAAAAAAAAAAACACAATATTGTAATTTTTGCTATAATAAATATCCCCCCCCCCAAAAAAATGTCTTCATCAGTTTAGGCCGATTTATATATTCTATATTTTGGTAAAAAAATTGCAATAAGCGTAGATTGGTTTGCGCAAAAGTTATAGAGTCTACAAAATAGGGGAAAGATTTGTCATTTTTATTATTATTATTATTATTATTATTTTTTTTTTTTTTTACTAGTAATGGCAGCGATCTGCAATTTTTATCAGGACTGTGACATTTGGGCGGACAGATCGGACACTTTTGACACTATTTTGGGACCGCTGACATTCATACAACGATCAGAGCTAAAAATAGCCACTGATTACTGTATAAATGTCACTGGCAGGGAAGGGGTTAACTCTAGGGGCAATGAAGGGGTTAACTGTGTTCCCTAGGTGTGTTCTGACTGGGGGAGGAGACCGATCAGTGTTCCTACTTAGTATGAACACACAATCTGTCTCCTCTCCCCTGAGAACCAGGATTTGTGTGTTTACACACACACACACGCACACATCCCTGTGCTCTTTCTGTCATGAGTGATGGCGGGTGCCTGGCGGACATTGCCTGCTATGACGTCTTAAAGGAGCGACATAGCTATGGCTATTTGCGCAGCTGTGTCAACCTACCGCAGTATAACTGCGGCGGCTGGTCTGCTAGCCGGTAAATCAGAGTCAATGACTATGGTATTTTGGACAGCTATATTATCTAAGAGAAATTCCCAAAACATGGCCTGTTGGGGGTACTTGAGGACTAAGGTTTAGAACCACTGTTCTAACTCACCAATGCTGCTGGCAGATGATAAACCACTCTGTGTCATATAGCGAAAAAATTGTGGCCTAACTTTCTAGTTGGGAAAGGGATATATAAAAGTAATATGTACCATCATCCGTATAGTATGAAATGAAATGTTGTTGGAGAAGACCTGGTCTCCAGCCAAGTCTCTCCAAAGAGGGGGGAGCTGTCGGACTATCACGGTACGTTAAATGTTGTTACTGATATTCGTAAAACAATGTTATATAAAATGTAACATTTTATTGTTCTTCACACATTATACATTGAACAAGTTTTAAAAAAACACAAATGTACAATAGGTATTTCAACTAGTTTCGCTAAACAGCTTCATCAGGAAATACATATATTTAACATCTGCAAAAGAAATAGAGAGGAGAAAGATTTTTAGGGAAGAACATTCATGTTTTTTGGGATCAGTCATTGCTGTATAAAAATCAGCAATGTTTGTAATTTTTGTAAAAAGGAGGGGATGTACATTGGTAAATGGTGAGCAGACTCTTACCCCATCTAGATGCATCTATGGAGACACGGGCGCGCCTGCCAGTGCCTTACGCGGCGACTGGGGAAGGGCAGGTAAAGCCAGCAGGTTGTTGAATGGTACCTGAAGATAATGCCCATGATGTGTCAATCAGAAGGTAAACAGTCAATAAAGGTGGTTTTCATCCGGGGATGGTATCGGTGCCCGACATTATGTTCTATTCCGGTGCAGCGTCCAGGGGGGGATTTTGTGTGAGGAAGAATAATAAGGGGGGAAGGGGGGGGAAAAGGAATTTTTGTGTTGTTCGGGAGGGCGGGTTGAGGTGGGAAGGGGGAGGGATGAGGGGAAAGGAAGTGAAATGGGGACGAGGGGCGAAGGAAAGATAAGGGAGGGAAAATGAAGGAAAAAGGGGGGGAGGGATACAAGGGGGAAAGGATACCAAGGGGGGAGAGAAATGGGGGAAAGGGGAAGGGGGGGAGGGAAAGGGAGGGGGGGTGCAGGAAGTGAAGTGGGGGGGGGGGGAGTAATGATATTCCCTGAGTGAGGGTATGAAGAAACAATTATGTGGGAAGCCCGCGCTGTGAAATGTGAAAGGAAGTGACAGAGTGAACGGTGATGTGAGAAAGGGGGGTTTTTGTGGGGGGGGGATACAAGGACATAGGCTGTGGGTAAATTACCTGGAGACCGACAGATGGTATATGCGGACTAAACCGTGGGCGGCTTGGACCTGGGATGGCATTCAGTAAGCCACAGATACCGGGAAACAACTTGGAATAGCGGGGTAAGGTGATCTGGTGTGGAAACCATGTGTTCCCCTATGGTGCGGGTAGCATTATGATCCTAAGGGGTAAAGCATAGGGTTAGGATAAAGGTACATAGGGTAAGGAGCGATGGAGCGGCTAGTGGTGGCCGCTACAAACCCCCCCGAACCTCTGACCTTGAAAATCTAGATGGCTTACCGCATTAGTTCCAGTTGTGTCTTCCCGGGAGGTGATGGGACCTGCTGGTTGAGCGGCTATCGCCGCTATTTATTGCCCCTCCAACCTCCACGCCGGCGCCGATCATTGAAATAGATCCCCCTTTAAGCAATATAAGTGGAAAAACAATTCATGTGTACACTGTTGTGTATTATAGTGACTGAACACTTCAGTGTTCAGTATAAATAATAACGTGAACAATCATAAATCATTAAAGGGTTAATTAATATGATGGTATACAAAAAGTCCAATTATGAATAGTAAAGCTGCTGTTGTGCTTCAGTGATGATATCCGCACTCAACACCCATCAGAAAACTGTGATGAAATACACCAGATAAGGCCAAGACAGAAGATCCTCCACCAGAAAAATAAATTTATCTGCAGCTTACCAGCTGGTCTGATCTCTTTTTTAGGGAGATCAGAAAGGCCTGTGGCTATATCACCCTGCCAGGGTCTCTATCCCAGACTCTCCAATTGGCAAACTTAGGGAAAGCTTGTGGGTTCCTCCTAGGTCCTTCATTACTTCCACCAGAACTCGGTTATGCAGGAAAAAGATACCCATCCATAGCATAATACTGTATGTCAAACTTATTATATAAAATCAAGGTAGTACATTGCACTTACATTTAAGTTGCAAAACAAAGGCATGTGAATAAAACTCGAGCCGGCCGGCTCTCTCAATTGCTGCCCGTCGCATCCTGGATGGACGGGGGAATGGAGGTGATGTCAGCACGCTGCTCACCCTACGCCGTTTCGTCAAAGAATGACTTCTTCCTGGGGCAGGGGCGGCGTGCTGACTCACTGCCTAAAGTGTACAATGCACACATAAGACACGCCCATCTCTGAGCTCCTGGTCTGCCATGTTACAATCGGGCGGACGCCCACAACCTCGCTGATGGGTCCAATGAGCTTGTGGGCTGTCTATTCATTCCCTGCTCACTGTATGGCCTGCTCTTGTATGACTGGGACTCGACTAACACTCAGCTCCCAACGTCCCGCCTACCCGTATCGATTCTCCATTACTAAGAAGGGCAAATACGCCCACACTTCAATTTACTTTCCTCATTAACTCTTTACTCTATGGTCCACCCGAAGAGCATTTTAAAGAAAAAAAAAAACGACAAATAAAAATGATTAAAATAAAAACTAAAAAGGCAAGCAACCTTAAACTTCTCCCAAAGCCCGCCATCGCTATAGAATTACATAAGCCTTCTATACTAAACTCATATGCTGTGGACTGGAATCCTCATATTTAATGAAAAAATGATGATGTGAGGAGCAGAAATTTTTTTATTTCTATCATTCAAAAACTTTCTTGCACCAAAAAGGTTTCAGAAAATGTTCCCTATAGCTAATTTGGTACATCCAAATACCGCAGGGTGAACACGCGAATAGCCAAAAATTAATTAAAAAATAATAAAAAATAGGGGGGGACTGAATGCGAGCCTATTGCCTTGTGATTACGGGCCCTGGCATTTGGGGGAACAGTGCTCTTTGTGAGCTGTATGCCTGGGGACCGCTCAGCTGGTTTTACTTGGATTTAGGTCCATGCTGGCCCCCCCAAGACACATAGACTGGATATATATGTATATATAATGTATATATATAATGTGTCTTGTCCCAGGCATTATGGGACACACACTGTCAGATGCTACCCCAGCCAGCCTGTCTGTTGCCTTGTGTAATGTAGATGAGGCTGGTCTGGCTTGTAAGGAGTATTCCACACAATGTTGTTGTGCTAATCAGCCCTGTGTTAATGTTTATGGTAATGTCTGTTGAATAGTCATTCAAACAAGCTAGGAGCCTTAAAGTCCTACCCTGAAAAGTCTTCTCTCAGTCAACTAGTCTGGGTCAATGATTAAGATAATTGGCTCATGCTAATTAAGTTAGTTGTTAGTCATCTGGCTGTATAAAATTGTGTGACATGTCAAATAAAGATAATTCCTGATGTACCCTACACTGGTGTTGTCTGGTGACTGGGTGAGCTAAGGGGTCTTGGATTGTGTGGTACCGGACAGAGGAAGCATTTACGGCGGACATCTTGAGTACGGGGTCCGTCACATATACTATATATAAATAAAGATGTATAAAGAACATTTTTTCACAAAATGTAATCTGTCCAAATGATCATTTAAATGTTCCATTTTAACCTGCGTCTTATAATTGTATATGTACATTTCAAAATGGCTTTCTTTTCTTGTTCCATTCCCATATTTTATTATCAATGGTACATGGATTTAAAGAGCTTCTTTAAGTAGAATGCATGTAGACTCTTCTTGGATAGGAATATAGCAATATTCTGTGTAGGACAGGTGGAAATGGGCTGCTGTGCTTGGATGAGCATAAAATTGTAAAATGTTGCAAGCTCATGTAAGTGACTATGCATTTTTTTGCTTCCCCTCCCTCCCCCCCAGAGACCACTTATTCCTTCATCTATGCTATCAATCTATCTCTTACCATTTGCAGGCTTTGTACGAAGGACTTTGAAAGGTTTTGAAAGAGGATGACCTCTAGTTTGAAAGGGTTTATTGATCCAAATGGCTCTATATGCACATGTGTTTAGCTTTGCACCGCAGCCCTTTTACGTGAATGAGGACTGCAGAGTCTGCAGGCAGTGATCCTGTTGTCCTTGTTCACTTATTACTTACTCCATTCACCTCCTCCTAGCTGAAATGATCATTGAAATGTATGGCACCTGTGTTGGATGTGTTTTTTTTATCCTGTACCCATAGACCACCTCTGTGTATACATGACGCACAGATGCCACGGTCCATGTACCCATACAATATGCTTTAATTTTTGTGCTACAAGTGAGAATCTAACAGACGTGTACAAGAAGCATCACATTTAAATTCCATTTTATATATGTTTTTAAAAAGCCTACCTTCAAAAAAAATAAAATCCCAGAATAGTCATTGACTACCGGTATTTAACAACGAGCAACTGTTAAGACCATAAACCATTCAAAAGTAAGTAATGTATAATGTTATGAAGAGTACAGTGGTCAGGAGTATGCCATATACAACCTCACGTACAGAGTGCAGTGCAGGAGTATGAAGTGTATATAGTGCAGGGTTCACAAAATGCTAGGGTAACAAAGTGTATTGTATAAAGTGCAGTGTGTAACACACAAAGCAGGGTTTAGGAGTGTGTTATGTACAGAGTGGCAGGACTCAGGGGTGTGCTATGCACAGTGGCAGGGCTCAGGTATGTGTTATGCGGGGGAGGAGCAGAAGAGCAGCTTCAGCTTGCAGCAGGAGAGTGTGGGCTGGAGGGAAAGGGCTTCAGGATGAGGTGCTACCATAGGACTTGTGTGGCTGTGTAAATCCCCCTGCACCCTCCTCTAATCTCTCTGAGAAGGGGCAGGGAGGGTTCTATGGGAGCCCTCAGGAGAGGTGCGCTATCACTTACAATACAGAAGCCAGGTCTCTGTGTTTACAAGTGACAGCAAGGAGCGGTAAGTACCGGTTAGTGCTGGCGGTGGCAATACAGAGTGGCTGCGTTCCAGCTGAGAAAAAGCTCTGTTTTCATTACATGTTTGATATATGTTCACTGTAGGAATGGATGCATAAATCTAGAACGTAGGTCCCATTAGGGATATTTCCCTTCACTCCCTGTTCTGTAGACAAAACAGGAAATGAGAGAAAGTCTCCTCTTAGACAAGTTTCCCCATTGGAAGATTTACTCTCTATTCCTGGTGGAAACTCAAAATTTTAGATATTATGTTCCTTTTTGTCCTGGTGACAGTGGTGACCAAATAGAGAAAGTGAATTTCCCTATTGTGGACACAGCAATACAAACCTGAAAGGGAACTCCAAAATTGGCTTTGGACGTATTTTAAAGCGGAGCTCCGCCCAAAGGGTGAAGTTCTGTTTGAAGACATCCTCTGCCTAACTTGGCATGTCATTTTTGGAAGGGGGGGGGGGCAGGTACCTAGTGTGTGTGTGTGTGTGTGTGTGTGTGTGTGTGTGTGTGTTTTTGTTTTTATTTTTTATTTTTTTATATAAAGATTTTTATTAAATTTATCAAATGTGTTACAAGAATAGTACAGTTACATTTCGCTTCAGTGTCACAGAAAAACATATATTGGACTATATACCAAGTATCTATTTTAAACAAACTGAGAACTCTTAGGGTATATAGTCATTTTATAATATAATCCTTGTTTACCCCAAAAAGGGAACTTGCTGTAAACAAGGGCATGATGCTTAACATAATAGAAACAAGGATAGGAAGGGTGGATGAAAATGACCGTACAAACTACAAAACTTTGGAGGAATTTGTGATACAAAAACAAGTTTAGCATTTTTCAGATAATTAGAAGCTCTAGGAAGTGAGATCCAAGCTTTCCAGACTTTTATAAATTTATCTGTAGTGCAATTTTTGTGCGCTAACATTATCTCATAGTATAGCTTGAAAATTCAGTCTCACATTAACATCAGACAGATTAGGAGCTAGAGTGGATATCCATAGTTTAGTTATGGTGGGTCTCGCGGCTATTAAGGTATTGGCAACAAGAGTTCTGAATTTTAGCGGGCATAGGTCTAAATTTAATCCTAATAAGGCCATTGCTGGTGTGAGTGCAGTTAAGTTTCCTGTAAGGAGGAAATTGTCTTCCAGAAACTAGATGAAGCTTTATAACCCCATAATGTGTGTATTAAATTGCCAGTATGAGTATTGCATCTCCAGCATATTGAGGATGGGAATATTTTGGAAAGTCTGTATGGAGTCAAGTACCAGTTATTTAATATTTTCTGGGAGTTTTCCCAGTGGTCAATGCAAGATATTGCTGAGTTGTTAATCATTATGGCTTTCCACCATGATTCCCATGGGAAAGTTTGAGATAGGTCTTTCTCCCATTCAATCATATTACTAGTTTTGGTTTTGAGGAAAGGAGGAGAGGAGTTTATAAAAAAAAAAGGGAGATGCCTATTCTATTTCTGACTTTGTTAGAAGTAAAAAGTTCCCAGAGCTTGCAAGGAAACTCCATATTCCTTTCGGGTTTAATGTTTTTGAGGTGAGTTTTAGTATTAAGCTTATTAGAAACACAGGTTTTATGAACATCAGGCAGGTTAAGAAAAAAGTTGATTCCCTGTTTAGTCCAAGGCACTACATTAAGATGTTCTTTGCAATATTCAATAACTCCTAATGGTATTGGAATATAGGCAGGGTCACTTACCGGTTGTAGTTTAGATAAAACTAACTTCCAGGCTGTTAAAGTAGCTTTAAGTGTTCGGTAATTGGGTGTATTCACCTTAGGAATTAGGTAGTAAGCGGTGGCTAAAGAAAATGTATTACCTCCTAGATATTTCACGTTCAGTGTTCAACCATAATTTATCATTAGAATGTACAAACCAATATTTCATCTGATCTAATAATGAAGCATAATAAAGACGAACATCTGGGAGATTCATACCCCCTTTTAGATTTCACCATAGTCCTAATCAGGAGTGCAATGCTTAGTTAATTTTGTGTGAAAATTTTTGCAGCTATTGGGATCGGAAGGGACTGAAAGTAATATGAAATCTTAGTTTTGCATCTTGAATGCTGCTTTTCTTCCGATCCAGAATAGCTGAGCTTTTTGAATGGATTGAAGGTCCTGGTGGATTTGGTCTAAGAGTTTAGGGTAATTGACTTCATACAGTTTGAATGGTTGAAGGTTTTAAGGGTAGGGAAGTTGAATCCCCAAAAAAGAAATAGAGGGATTATCCCAGTTGTACACATGGGCGTCCGCAGAACTTTTTTCAGGGGGGGGGGGGCCTCATTTTAGGGTCACCCTTGCACTGCCCCTTTTCGACAATGTCATTATCACATTATCATGGTCAGAGTCTGCAGACATAGTAAAGTCCCTAGGATAAGTAATGGATAATGGCCAACAGGCCCTCTTACCAGACCCAGCGAAACTACAGCAGTGATCACTCCGGCTGGACGATCGTTCACTCTGGGTTCCCCGTGGGCGACTCTGTTCAGTAGTGTAGCATGTCTGTACCCTGGTAGTGGCTCAGTCTTTCGCTCTCTGGTGGTGCTGGGCAGCGTCTCTCTCTGGTGGTGCTGGAGAGCATGGCTCTCTCTTGTGGCGCTGGGCAGCATGGCTCTCTCTTTGGTGGCGCTGGGCAGCATGGCTCTCTCTTGCTTCCGCCCAGCACACTCTTCGTTCTTTGTCCTGTAGAACTCTCTCCCTCAGCTTTTTTCCAGGCTGCAGTCTCTCAATCTCTCTCTTGATCAAGCTGTAGCCTCCTCCCTGTGGAAAATGGGGCCGCCAATCTTTTGGGACTACATGTCCTATGAAGCTTGCCTCTCCTAGTCACCTTTTGATTGGCCCCCAGTTATGGCCAATAGGGAAGGAACGGAGCGGGCAAGAAGCTGGGCGGGGAACCTGGTGAGAGCCACAGTCTCTTCTCCCTGACAGGAGAATGGGTGGGGTGAGCGTGGGAAACCTATGATAGCCCGCAGCTCGCCTTTCTCCTGTCACAGCACCGTCGAATTCTCTGCTGGACTGAGCAGGGAAAAGAGCCCAAAGTCACACTACACTGATGGGGGGGGCTTGACAGCACCTTAATGGTGTCACCCCACTGGCGGGTGGCACCCGGGTGCGGCACATCGATAGAGACGCAACTGTGCAGAATTTAAGATCCGATCCCTGATTCCAGGGGGGGGGGCACTTGACCCCCCTTGCCCCTATCTGCGGACGCCCATGGTTGTACATATATTTTTTTGCCGCAAGACATCAACTTCATCTGGTGGAATAATCATTGGTAAGGCATAACATTTATTATTGTTTATATTATAGTCGGAAATTAGTCCAAAGGCGTCTAGGGTATTTCTACTTTTACACAGGAAGGTATCGGGGGAGGATAGTGTTAAAATTATGTAATCTGCGAATAAACCAAATTTATGATCGATTTTGTCCAATTTTAATACCAGTGATATTGGGATTCGCTCTATAGTTACCGCAATGGGTACGATTATTAATGAAAAAATAGGCAATAAGGGACAGCCTTGTCTGGTTCTATTAGTGATGTAAAGCTTTTGGAATTGTTGCCTGTGGTGAATACTCTGGCTGATGGTACTGTATAACGGGACATTATGGCTTCATGGATGAAGCTGGAAAATCCAAAATTCCTAAGGGTCTCCGCAATGTTCCCCCCCCAATGAACCCTTTTGAATGCCTTCTCTGCGTCCAAACCAAGGAACAGAGAAGGAATTTGGTTGTGCTCTATATGATTGATCAAGTCAATCATTCTCCTGGTACTGTCAGGGCCTTTGTCGGCCTTTAACGAGCCCCACTTGATCTGGTTTGATGAGATAAGGTGTTATGACCTGTAAGCGATTGGCTAGAACTTTAGAATATATATTTTAGGGTAGAATTCAGTAATGAAATAGGCCTGTAATTGGTAGGTGACGCTGGATTCTTATCCCTGTTTTGGAATCATAATAATGACCGCTTCAAGCATCTCTGTGGGGAATGTGTGGTTATTTGCAGTGCAGTTAAATCATTTACATAGTTAAGGTGACAGAATTTTACCGAATGCCTTAAAGTATACGCTAGACAGTCCGTCTGTTCCAGGGGCTTTATTTGTCAGTAGAAATTGGATGACCTTGTCAGCGGGTACCTAGTTTTGACAGGTACCGTATTTGCCGGCTTTTTAAGCGACTGGGCGTATAATACGACCCCCTAATTGTCCAGCTAAAACATTGGTTTTGACATATACTCACAGTATAAGACGACCCCCTTCCAACTAGTCTGACTAGTAGTTTGGGTAACATACTGAAACAGCAATAAGTCTGTGCAATTTAATCAGCAGCTTTGTGAAGCAGTGCTGTGGTGGTAAATACCTTGTGTGCCCCGCAAAATCCACTGATGTACGGTCGGGTGCCAGATGGAGGGTCGGGTGTCAGATGGAGGGTCGGGTGCCAGATGGAGGGTCGGGTGCCAGATGGAGGGTCGGGTGCCAGATGGAGGGTCGGGTGCCAGATGGAGGGTCGGGTGCCTGATGGAGAGTCGGGTGCTTCAAATCAAAGCTCCGGTGTGGAATGGCGAGGTGGCCGTGGAAGGAAGAGGAGCCAAGGGGTAGCCGCATTCAGTAACACACTGTATACAGTATTACAGTGTACCGCGCTGAGCCAATCATGGCAAGCGATGTGTTCTATTAATGAATACAAAGCCTGCACAGATTGGCTTTGAGATTCAGAGAGGCGCGGGCTGATGATATTACAAGCTCTGCCAATCCGAGCAGGCTTTTTATTCATTAAAAGAATACATCGCTCGCCGTGATTGGCAGAGGTTGGAACATCATCAGCCCGCGCCTCTCTGACTCTGAAAGCCAATCCGTGCAGGCTTTGTATTCATTGATAGAATACATCGCTTGCCGTGATTGGCTCAGCGCGGACATTAATGCGGACATCCATATACCGGCGTATAAGACGACCCCCGATATTTGGGGAATTTTTTTAACTATAAAAGGTCGTCTTATACGCCGGAAAATACGGTAACTGCTCCCACTTCTGCTTGAAACCTAGCCCTAGGCAATGCAAGCATAAAATTGGCTTCCCCTAACCCCCTTCCTCCCTGCAGTCTTTTGGGACACATCACAGGTCCCAGAAGACTGTGGTACCATTCACAAAGCACAGCCCGGCTCGGGCATGTGCAATAGGCAGCCAGATGTGAAGCAGAAAGCTGTAGAGCGGACTGTCCAGTTAGGGTGTCAACGACTATCAAGAACTAGCACGGGAGAGAACGGCACTGGGTCCTTCGACAGGTTAGTGTCCATTAAAAGTCAAAAGCTATAGGATTTATTTTTTTACAGACTGAACCTCCTCCTTTTAAGTAAGGGTATCTATGAGGGAGGCAAAAAACCGCGCCCTTATATTTCTATGACCTCCCACTATAGGAATCACAGTAAAAACCCAGTTATTCTGAGTATGAATGACCCCCCCCCCCCCCCACCTTTCATATTTCAGATGCTTAAGCTGGCAGTTGCCAGATCCATTGTTGCATATGGGTGCAGACTGTTTAACCCCTTGAAAGTCCAAACTCTCAGTAAATACCTGTACTCGGTAGAATTCAATTTATGTTAAAGTTGATTGTGGATTAAATGATAGGTGCATATATGCTAATTACCCCATCAATGCAGCTTTTGCTACCAGCATGTAGAAAAAGTTGCAGTGGGCCTAGTAAGCCATATAGTGAAAAAAAAACTAAGTTTTTTAACTTTTATTACAGAAGCTGAAAGGGCTTAGTGAGTCAAGTAAAGTGCACTTTTTCTTTAAGGGAATTATGTTTTTTTTTGTCTGTGGTCCTGGTACGTTTTTTTATTGATACTCTGTAGAGCAGGGGTAGGCAACCTTTTGAGCACAGTGTGCTGAAAAGTGTTTTCTAAGAAATTGAGCGTGCCAATTTTATAACAAAAAATATCAACTTCACACTCTCAATCACGAAAAGGTTGTTTTATAAAGTAAATGCTGTAAACTACTTTAGTAGTGAGAAATTAAAGCGGAGTTCCACCCTAAAGTGCAACTTCCGCTCATCAGAAACCCTCCCCCCCTCCGGTGTCACATTTGGCACCTTTCAGGGGGGGGGGGGTGCAGATACCTGTCTAAGACAGGTGTTTGCACCCACTTCCGGGCATAGACTCCAACGGGAGTCTATGCCTCTTCCTGTCCCACCGCAATGTCTGCTGGGACACACACGGGTCCCAGAGACAGCGCGGAGCATTCTCATTGCGCTGAGTGACTCGCGCATGCGCAGTAGGGAACCGGGAGTGAAGCCGCAACGCTTCACTTCCTGATTCCCCTGAACGAGAATGGCGGCGGCAGCCGAGAACCGAGTGATTTCTCAGCTTCGGCTGCCGACATCGCTGGACCCTGGAAGAGGTAAGTGTCCATTTATTAAAAGTCAGCAGCTGCTGTCTTTTAATATTTTTTCTTTTGGTGCAATCCCTCTTTAACATCCTGCACTCTCATGCCTCAGATCAGCCCCAATTCCTTCAACTCCACATTTCATATCACTCTACCCCCCTGCTCATCTGCCCCACCACTGTACTACCCTGTACATCTGCCCCACCACTGTACTACCCTGTACATCTGCCCCACCACTGTACTACCCTGTACATCTGCCCCACCACTGTACTACCCTGTACATCTGCCCCACCACTGTACTACCCTGTACATCTGCCCCACCACTGTACTACCCTGCACATCTGCCCCGCCACTGTACTACCCTGCACAACTGCCCCACCTATGTACCCTCCTGCTCATCTGTCCCACCACTGTAACCTGCTTTCCCATCTGCCTCACCAATGTACCTCCTGCACATCTGTCTCACCTCTGTACCCTCCTGCCCCACCTCTGTACCCTCCTGCCCCACCTCTGTACCCTCCTGCCCCACCTCTGTACCCTCCTGCCCCACCTCTATTCCCCCTGCTCTTCTGCCCCACCACTGTAACCCCCTACTCATCTGTCCCACCAATACACCTCCTTTCACATCTGCCCCACTGCTCTACCCCCCCACCACTGAACCCCCTTCTCGTCTGGCCCAACACGAACCCCCTTCTCGTCTGGCCCAACACGAACCCCCTTCTCGTCTGGCCCAACACTGAACCCCCTTCTCGTCTGGCCCAACACTGAACCCCCTTCTCGTCTGGCCCAACACGAACCCCCTTCTCGTCTGGCCCAACACTGAACCCCCTTCTCGTCTGGCCCAACACTGAACCCCCTTCTCGTCTGGCCCAACACGAACCCCCTTCTCGTCTGGCCCAACACTGAACCCCCTTCTCGTCTGGCCCAACACTGAACCCCCTTCTCGTCTGGCCCAACACTGAACCCCCTTCTCGTCTGGCCCAACACGAACCCCCTTCTCGTCTGGCCCAACACGAACCCCCTTCTCGTCTGGCCCAACACGAACCCCCTTCTCGTCTGGCCCAACACGAACCCCCTTCTCGTCTGGCCCAACACGAACCCCCTTCTCGTCTGGCCCAACACGAACCCCCTTCTCGTCTGGCCCAACACGAACCCCCTTCTCGTCTGGCCCAACACGAACCCCCTTCTCGTCTGGCCCAACACGAACCCCCTTCTCGTCTGGCCCAACACGAACCCCCTTCTCGTCTGGCCCAACACGAACCCCCTTCTCGTCTGGCCCAACACGAACCCCCTTCTCGTCTGGCCCAACACGAACCCCCTTCTCGTCTGGCCCAACACGAACCCCCTTCTCGTCTGGCCCAACACGAACCCCCTTCTCGTCTGGCCCAACACGAACCCCCTTCTCGTCTGGCCCAACACGAACCCCCTTCTCGTCTGGCCCAACACGAACCCCCTTCTCGTCTGGCCCAACACGAACCCCCTTCTCGTCTGGCCCAACACGAACCCCCTTCTCGTCTGGCCCAACACGAACCCCCTTCTCGTCTGGCCCAACACGAACCCCCTTCTCGTCTGGCCCAACACGAACCCCCTTCTCGTCTGGCCCAACACGAACCCCCTTCTCGTCTGGCCCAACACGAACCCCCTTCTCGTCTGGCCCAACACGAACCCCCTTCTCGTCTGGCCCAACACGAACCCCCTTCTCGTCTGGCCCAACACGAACCCCCTTCTCGTCTGGCCCAACACGAACCCCCTTCTCGTCTGGCCCAACACGAACCCCCTTCTCGTCTGGCCCAACACGAACCCCCTTCTCGTCTGGCCCAACACGAACCCCCTTCTCGTCTGGCCCAACACGAACCCCCTTCTCGTCTGGCCCAACACGAACCCCCTTCTCGTCTGGCCCAACACGAACCCCCTTCTCGTCTGGCCCAACACGAACCCCCTTCTCGTCTGGCCCAACACGAACCCCCTTCTCGTCTGGCCCAACACGAACCCCCTTCTCGTCTGGCCCAACACGAACCCCCTTCTCGTCTGGCCCAACACGAACCCCCATCTCGTCTGGCCCAACACGAACCCCCTACTCGTCTGGCCCAACACGAACCCCCTTCTCGTCTGGCCCAACACGAACCCCTTTCTCGTCTGGCCCAACACGAACCCCCTTCTCGTCTGGCCCAACACGAACCCCCTTCTCGTCTGGCCCAAGACGAACCCCCTTCTCGTCTGGCCCAACACGAACCCCCTTCTCGTCTGGCCCAACACGAACCCCCTTCTCATCTATGATATGTGTGATATGCAGAGTGGTGAAAGAAAGCAGAGATGAGACACTTCTACCTGTCCTGGCACACTCCTCCTGCTGATCCACCTCTCTCATCCAGCCCATGTGCTTGTATGTGATGTCACATACAAGCATCTGGAATAGATGTGCAAGGATGAGCTCAGGTCAGGGGCATTTTCTGAAAGCATTGGGTCTGTTTGCAGGATCATAAGTTGGGCCCCCGCACCTGAGAAAAAGTTTGGTGCTCTGCGCCACAGGAAAAGTTGGGTGTCATTTTTTCATTGCGCTGAATACTGGCTCTGGCTTAAAAGGGACACAGAGTGCAGGGGTTCAGTAATAAGTGATGCAAAGGTTCAGGAATAATTTCAACAAAGTTCCCAGAAGCTCAACAGTAATTCCACAAAATGTCACCTGATTGTGGTTTTCTCAATCACAGTGAAATCCCTTCTTTCTGTGATTGGTAGTGGCAACCAATCGAGCCATCTTCCTCCAGATGGCAGACTGGGAAATGCAGGACTTTGATTGGCTTTAGCAATTGCAGATGACAGTCGTCCTCCTCCTGGAAACAGGGACCTCCCCCCCTAGTAGAACTGCACCCAATCACTTCCCCCATCACAAGAGCTGATGATCGCAGCTACAGCAAAGTTAGAGAATCAAACAATGTTTCCCATCTTTTTACAATGTGTCGGGGCACAGTGCCTCCCCCTCAGTGCAGGTCCAGTGTGGGGAATTCTGAAATTGGAATGCATTAGTGTATCGCTTCCCTGCACTGCTCTGCTGATGGGGAGGGAGTCGAGGCTTTGCTTGCTGGGTGTTGCCTAGCCCTGCCGTAGAGAGTACATCCTGTTATAATTTTGGTTATGTCTCTCTGGTGTAGCTTTTATATAGGGAAAACAAAAATGATTATGTTGCAAAGTCATCTATCTGCCTGCTTTTTACAGTTTCTCAGATTGCCGTCAGAATCATTTTATTTTTGCAATTAAGCTGTCCTCAATCTGTGTCTTTACCACTGAGCGTCTTTAATAAGCAGGCTACAGTGATGTATCTCGAAAGCCTCTCTTCGAGTACGGGAAAAGCAATAGATCTCTGAAAGCGGGCAGACGTGCTAAGAATTTTTGAGAGTAATATAAAATAATTCCAAGTCTTTTTACTTTTGGGAAAGGACACATGACTCCATAATTAAGAAATGGTTATTTGTGTGTGCCAACACAGCCCAGTGTAAAGAAGGCCCTAAATTTAGATGTTGGTTCATGTTAGTCTTAAAATCAATGTCTGTGTCCCTATGGATCCTGGACCCATGCAGTATCCTGGATCCAAATTAATCCTATGCCCAGGCTGTACACAGGGACTTCATTACAAGTCCAGACTGAGTGTAAAGCCCTTAGTGCTCTAAGGAGCCTAAGTGAGCAGTTGGCATTTGACCATTGAGTGATAAGGAACATGTTTAAAGTGATACTAAAGTCTGTTTTTTTTCTTGTTTGTTTATTTTTTTTTATGTTTAAAATGTTATACTTGCCTGCTCTGTGCAGTGGTTTTGCACAGAGCAGTCCAGATCCTCCTCATCTAGGGTCACTCGCCAGCGCTCCTGGCCACTCCCTCCTGCTGAGTGCCCCCACAGCAAGCATCTAGGGGCCACGGCTTGGCCCTGCCCCCTTTCTCAATTGGCTCACTCACTTTGACAGCCGCAGGAGCCAATGGCACCTGTTGTGTGTCTCAGCCAATCAGAAGGGAGCATCCCAGACAGCCAAGTTTTTTTGTCCAATATTGCTGGATAGAGATGGGGCTCAGGTAAGTATTGGGGTGGCTGAGGGGGGCAGCTGCACACAGAAGGTTTTTATCTTCATGCATAGAAAACCTGCCTTTAGAACCAATTTAATGCTTGGAGGGAATCTAATCATTTCTTGCAGTGAAGTCAACTCCCAGTGCACTTGAGCCTAGAATACAGGCTATTTTTTCATTTTTTCTTAATTTACAAAGAAATTATTTCTAATGCTGGGGTATTTTTCTGACCAGAGATATCAGACATCCTCCAAACTCCTCTCCTAATCCAATTTCCCACTTTTTTGTACTCCCAGTGAGCTGTGGACCAGGTCATCTCCCTCCCCACTCCTTGGAGTACAAAAAAGTGGAAGCTCATCTCTATTCAGGAACATACACCAACATTAAAAATAATTTCTTTTGTAAATGAAAAAAATATGTATTTGTAAATGGTGGTGTGTTCATGATGCAGAGGAAAGAAAACAGTTTTTTTTGTTTGTATACATACATACATACATGTGTATATATAATATTGTCAGATGCTAGAAGTAAGTAAACATTCCCAGTTTTAAAACTATGATCTACTTTTTCGAGACGGTATTTCTTATTTTAAAATACATGTTTATAAGTTTGTATTCATTCATGCAGCTCTAATATTGCTCTGTTAATTTATTAACATGATTTGTGTGTTCCTTCAGGTAAAGATCATGTATGTCGCTTCATAGGATGTGGGAGGAACGATCGATTTAACTATGTAGTCATGCAATTACAGGTATGACACAGCACATTTGTAAAAAAAATTTTTTTTTTAGGACGTAATATAAAGTATGCTTACCTTTATTAGGGGACTCACCTGTTCCATCTTCCATCTCGATCGCCGCCGGTTTTCGTCCGATGAAGTTCCTCGTCTTCTTCTTTAGTGCTGGGGGCCATCTTGCCTGTGGGCATGTGAAACACCCACAGGAACTTTAGATGGCCCAGCATGCACCGCCGTTACTCGCGCGTGCGCAGTAACGGCACATCTGCCGACATCTCACGAGATTTCGGCAGATGTGGCCGAAATCTCGGGAGATTTCGGAAGATGCCCGCACTGACTCCTGGGATCAATGACACCAGATCCCAGGAGACAGTGCGCCGTGACGACGATCGACGCAGAGACCCCGCCCGCCGCCGCAGAGAGAGAAGACCGGAAGTCTTCAATTACAAGGTAAGTAAAAAAAAAAAAAAAAAAAAAAAAACAACATTTCATTTAGTACTCTTTGCCTGATTTGGAAGGCAAAGAGATTTACTAAATGAAATGGGTGCAGAACCGCTTTAACAAGAAACTACAGTTAGTCCAGTATGGGCACCACTGCCAAAAGTGAAAACTTTTAGTTCATGAATTTGACAACCAAATGTAATATGTAGCAATAATTATATTAGTGTGTCCTTACTTTTTGCACTTGAAGGTAATAGTTATTGGAGTCTATTGTAAAGTACGATTTTATCTTTTATAACCATATTACAAATTTCAGGGGTCTAAAGTTGATGAACGCATTTGCAGTTTTACTATGTGGAGTGTGATAAACAAGGAGATGTTGAATGGCCAACTGTGTATAATGTGTGGAGTGACCTTTATATTAGTTTATGTAGTTGCATTCATCCAGTGAGTGTTTTCACGTGTGGCTTTTGGTTTTCAAACTGTCAGGAACCATGAAACAGACGGAGACAGAAAATGCTGTAAAAAGCACACCTTTTAATAAAATGGTACAACTGGTAAAAGTAGTCAAAACATAGCATAGCCAGGGTTTGGTAGCCAAATCGGGTAGTCAGAACAAGCTAGGAAATCGGGAAGCCAAAGATCAGCCTAGTCAGAGGCAGCAGGCAGGATCAGGAACCAGAAGGGACGTCAGCCAGGCAAGTCTTCAACAGGAACACAGCAGAGTGTTTCTAGTAATGTTGACCAAGGCAAAAGCATTGAAGAAATGAACCAGGCAGTTTAGCCAGAAGGGGCTGGCTTTGGGCTTGACTGACGAGCAGGAGATGATCAACAGGTGAGCCACTGTGGAACAATGAGCAATTAGTACTGGCAATTAACCGACAGCTGAGCAACCTGAGCACAGAAGGAAGGGCTGAGAGCCCAGCCCTGACACAAACGTGATTACGTTCAGAACTGTTTCTCTTCAATGACTAATTGCATTGATCTGATTGTGCCCAAATTAGGCCTCATTTACACAGGCCTTTTAGGGGCCGACTACAGTTTCCGAACAGCTGCGGGTAGGAACCCCTATACAAATCAACGAGAGCCTAACATCACCCACAGCCATTTGCATGTAATTGGACTTGCAGTGATTACCTTCAGATGATGGGCCCTTTACACAAGCTTGCATCCAGGGCTGATCATCCACAGGCCATCATTGCATGTCCGTTTACATATAAATGTAGGCAGACACTGTCAGTCTGTCACTGCTTCGCATGGGGCAGCTGTTTGCAGAAAACCTGCTGAGTCTCCTGCAGGAAATCATGTTCGGCCTCTTAATGCACAAGTAAATAAGGCCTTAAACAGCAGGTGAGTTGATTCATGAGTGGCAAAAACACAATACTTGTTAACATTGATTGATATCTATTTTCAGTTTAGCTGTGTTCACCTGCAGTTTAATTTAAATTTATGCTTTTGAAAATCTAGAATGCTTTAATAAAAAAATGAAAGTATACTTGTAATTAATGGCTTATAATTGTTTAGCTAATGAACAGAGAATGTAGATTCCAGACAATGTCTACAAGACAGGGTGCATTTCATTTCTAGAGGAGGCATACCTCTATAGACCTGTACTAAAGAAACCTATATTACAGCTGCCACATAAAGGCTATTCATGTTTTACTCCCCTTGTGACCCTTGTATGTAGTCTCTGTCCCCTCTCCCGTCCAACAGACATATATGGTGTTTTTATTAAGTTACATTTTTTTGGTTTATGAAGGCACTAACCAAGAAATGCATCAATACAGCTGTCAAATACATCATATGTGGCGTTAATGAAAGCAAAGCTTCTGTTATTGTATTAAAAAAAGTATATCTTTTTTTGAAAACCATATTATTTAACATATATTTTGCACCTAAAAAGGCCCACTGATGGTGAACGTATGGATCTTAACCACTTTAGCCCCGGAAGGTTTTATCCCCCTTCCTAACCAGAGCACTTTTTACAATTTGGCACTGTGCTGCTTTAACTGGTAATTGCGCGGTCATGCAATGCTGTACCCAAAAAAAATTTGCGTCCTTTTTTCCCCACAAATAGAGCTTTCTTTTGGTGGTATTTGATCACCTTTTGCGGTTTTTTTTTTTGCGGTATAAACGAAAAAATACCGAAAGTTTAGAAAAAAAATAAATTTCTACTTTAAAAAGGCTTACCTGTAGGTACTGTGAATTTCTCCTAAACTTGGACAACTTAGGAGGTATTCACTGTATCTGCATGTGCCGACGTCATCGCACAGAAAAAACTGCTCGCTCGTGCCGTCTCTTCAGCTGCTGTGCCGTTACCGGCGGCTCCCGCAAGCGCAGTAGTGACGTCATCAGGTCTAGGCATGCCTGTCTAAGAATGACGACAACCCTTTTCAGGAAGTGAAAGACCGCTTCGCAAATTCAGATAAAGGAAGATAGCGTTGTTGGTGAAGAAAAGAAGCTGATTGTCTGGCTTCGATAAGACTTTCTAAGCTAAACAATCAGCTAGCCAGAAAATGTATAATATCAAAGATAAAGATATTTAACATACTATTAATAGGCAAAAAAATGTAACTTTTGACTGAAGTTACCCTTTAACTGTGTACACGTGTACCTGGGAAAGTTGATGCAATTTTAGAGTCAAAGGGACACACTAAAGTGATTTGATTTAGGTTTTTCTGTTTATGTATGCACTTTGTAGGTGGTTGATTCCTAAAGTATAGCATGTTTTGTCCGCTGACATCCGACCCGCACCGCCAAAAGCAGACGTATGGCTATATGCATTTTTTTCATAAAAGCCTCAGCGGAGATCAACGGAGAGATCTCCCGCTGAGCCGGCGGACAGAGGCCTCGTGTGAAAGGGGCATTTGCACAGTACTGCGTGTGTATCATATGTATAGTTTTATTTACAAATATATAATATATAATAATTTTTTTCTTAAAATAAGAGTTTAGACCAGTTCAGCCTTTTCAACCAGGGTGCCTTCTGGGTTCTTCAGGGATGCCTTGGCACAATGCCTAAAAATTGCCCAAAAATTGTGTACAAACTAGCAGGTGGATCAAACGCTATTCTTTGTTACACAAAGCCACAGGTTTTCATTGTGCAACATTACAACCTTGGGTACTGTGCAGGCCTGCCGCCAGCATCCCAACAACCGCTGATGTCGTTGGTTTATAAGGAGGACATTGGGCACCTGCACAGCATCCTCGTTTTACCTCCCTGCCCCTTTCTGTCGGCAACGGGGTCACGTTTGCTGCATGGGGGAGAGAAATTGAGGAAGAAGAAATGTTGGAATACTGCAGTGTTCAAAAGTGTCTTTGCTTTGAAAGAATAAATCTCTAATGTTGGCTGTCTCAAGTTTGGGGATGCTGCTGCGATAATAGATTTCTACATTTTGGAATGGGGTGCCTTGAGACTGCAGAATTTTAGAGTGTCTTGACTGAAAAAAAGGTTATGAGGCACTGGACCAGTTTATTAACTCAAATGGCCTTCTCCTGTCTTAAATCCAGTGCTGATCATAACACTGCAGACCAAACTACCATCACTACATGCTAGTCATTTGGGGAACTAAAGCATGCTGCAGGGGTACTACTGTAGATATTTGAACCACTTGATGCACCGAATACCTGGAGCAGTGAAGTGGTGGTGGTTTTTCAACACATGGACTGCGGGAGAGGTAAGTATCAGGCCTCTTCCTTTACCTGCTGCCTTCTTTGTAGAAATAATCTTTTGTTGACAAGGTCACTTTAAAGTTAGGGGTGGCTAACTAAATAGCTTTTTTTTAGTTGCAATTATTACATATATATGTAAGACGTATGTGCCAGCATAAGACATGGAAACGGTTACTAAAAATTTCTAGGGCTCAAATTCCAATGACCAATGCAACCATACCAATTTTTGCAAACCAAAATCATATGCGCTGGGTGCATCCTTCATATCTCATGCTTGTGTGCTTCCTGTGCTATGTATAAGGGGATGTTAGACAAGGGCCACTTCTGAGCACTGCTATTTAGGAAGAAGATGACCTGTGCACCTGATTGCTACCATTCAGTTGTTTTCTTCAATTAAAATCTTGATTGCACGGTTGCTTTATTACTCGTGCTTTTTCCCCCACAGACCAATGTTCTTTCTGAAAGTATAGTGTACGTTTACAAGCTATTCTTTTCTTTTGTTTCTTCTACTGAATTTTGTAATCAAGTTTTTGCTTTTGGTGCTGCTTATATTGCCTCATCGATTCTACTATTGATACTCAATACTAGCAGTTGTATGTCCTTGTGTGTTTAATGGTTCTGCTATCTTTCTTCAGGGTCGGAATCTGGCAGATCTCCGCCGCAGCCAGTCTCGGGGCACTTTTTCAGTCAGCACCATGCTACGACTTGGAAGACAAATTCTGGAGGCAATCGAGAGCATTCATTCTGTAGGGTTCCTTCACCGTGACATTAAACCGGTTAGTACATAAAAAATCTGTACACTTAGATGTCCTTATAGTGAACCCCCCCCCCCCCCCCTCCCATGGTTCAGATGGAGTGAGGCAGGATTTAATCGCCTCTGGGGATTTCACTACTGTCTGACGAGGGACAACTGGACTAGTAGAAATAGCATTATCATACCATGAACCATATATAATGTCACAAAAGGCAAAGGGAGGAAAAAGCGCAACTAAGTGTAGTAGATTAGTATCAGTTTTTAATTAAGCCCCCATAATGGGCTACTCACAGGATAATTGTGGAATACAGGCTCATCAGTAATAGTGTATACTGGGTGGTCTGTCAGTCCTTGACCGGAGCGCTAACAGCGGCGTGGGTCATGCTGTGGCTGGAAGCTGAGGCCGGAAGGGATGTCGGCGGGATGCTGGAGAGACAACGGGATCCAGGTGGAGCGCAGCGTGGACGATGCAGCTTGGAGATAGACGTCACAGGTCCCAGGATGCTTTGCAATGCATTTAGGAGCATATATAATGTCTTAGCTTTTACTGTGATTTTACAGAGTAGTAATGTGATGTCTCATTCATTTTTGTAATGTCAAAGTAGCAACCCTGTTACTTTGTTATGCCACTGTAGGTAATGTGATAGCATAAATTACCCTTCTGATGTGTAAATTTTCTTCATCTAAATGTAGATCTCTGCGCTTTCGGAAAAAAGTACAGTTCCTTGAAAGTATTTATAGCCCTTGAAATGTTCCACATTTTGTCATGTTACAACCAAAAACATAAATGTGTTTTATTTTTTTTATTTTTTTTTTTGTGATAGACCAACACAAAGTGGCACATTATTGTGAAGTGGAAGGAAAATGATTAATGGTTTTCATTTTTTTTTTTTTTTTTTTACAAATATCTGAAAAGTGTGGCGTGCATTTGTATTCAGCCCCCTTTTACTCTGATACTCCTTACTAAAATCTAGTGAAACCAATTGCCTTCAGAAGTCACCTAAATAGTAAATCTATTCCAGGTGTGTCATTTTAATCTCAGCTGTTCTGTGAAGCCCTCAGAGGTTTGTTGGAGAACCTTCAAGAAAAAAAACACATCATGAAGGCCAATGAACACACTAGACAGGTCAAGAATAAAGTTGTGGAGAAGTTTAAATTAGAGTTTTGGTTATATATAAAAAAAAAAATATTCCAAGCTTTGAACATCTCACGGAGCACTGTTCAATCCATCATCCGAAAATGGAAAGAATATGGCACAACTTCAAACCTACCAAGACATGGCAGCCCACCTAAACTGACCGGCTGGGCAAGGAGAGTATTAATCAGAGAAGCAGCCAAGAGGCCCATGGTAACTCTGGAGGAGCTTCAGGAATCCAGAGCTCAGGTGGGAGAATTTGTCCCCAGGACAACTAGCTTCGGCCTTTATGGACGAGTGGCAAGAAGAAAGCCATTGTTAAAAAAAAGCATTAAGAAGTCCTGTTTGCAGTTTGCGAGAAGCCATGTGGGGGACACAGCGAACATATGGAAGAAGGTGCTCTGGTCAGACGAGACCAAAATGTAACAGTATGTGTGGAGGAAAACCAACACTGCACATCACCCTGAACACACCATTCCCACCGTGAAACATGGTTGTGGGGTTGCTTTTCTGTTGTAGGAATAGGGAAGCTGGTCAGAGTTGAAGGGAAGATGGATGGAGCCAAATACAGGTTAATCTTACAAGAAAACCTGTTAGTCTGCAAAAGACTTGAGACTAGGGCGAAGGTTCACCTTCCAGCAGGACAACGACCCTAAGGGTCCTTTCACACAGGCTTCTCCTTATATGGACTCCGCTTTGCTCAGCAGGGATTGATCCACTGATCCCCGCTGAGCAGGCAGATGACAGGTCAGTCTCCGCTTACTGTGCGGAGATTGACCTGTCAAAGCCCGGCTGTCCCCTATGGCGATCCAATGAAAATGGACCGCCTGTCCATTTTCATCCGATTCTCCAGGCGGATGTAAAATAGGGTTTCCATCCTTCTGGATTTCACAGACAGGATCGGATGTCAGCGGACATGTCACCGCTGACATCCGCCGATCCATAGAGGTGATTGGAGCTTCCGATCAGGTCCGCCTGAAAAACTGATCGCAAAGCCCATGTGAAAAGGGCCTAAACATACAGCCAGAGCAATGGAATGCTTTAGATCAAAGCATATCCATGTGTTAGAATGGCCCAGTCAAAGTCCAGACCTAAATCTAATTGAGAATCTGTGGCAAAAGACTTGAAAATTGCTGTTCACAGACGCTCTCCATCCAATCTGACAGAGCTTGAGCTATCTTGCAAAGAAGAATGGGCAAAAATGTCACTCTAGATTTGCAAAGCTGGTAGAGACATCTGCAAAAAGACTTGCAGCTGTAATTGCAGCGATAAGTGGTTCTACAAAGTATTGACTCGGGGCTGAATACAATTTCACGCCACACTTTTCACATATTTATTTGTAAAAAAAAAAAAAATTTTAAAACATTTTACAATTTTCCTTCCACTTCACAATTATGTGCAACTTTGTGTTGGTCTATCACATAAAATCCCAATAAAATACATCTACGTTTTTGTTTTTTATCTGACAAAATGTGGAAAATGTGAAAGGGTAGGAAAACTTTATCAAGGCACTGTGTAGCAGTGCTCCCTTGTATCATAAATACAATACAAATGAAAAATCCATCAAATGATCTAAATATATAAAAAGCCTGTATATACAAAATCATAGGAAACCTAATGAAGTTTTGATAACAAAACAGGTAGGGTGGGGCTTATGATAAAATGGGAACAAAACAACATAGATTAGAATCGGGAAGAGCATGCCAAAGGATGTGACATTTATTGTCTTGTGTACTGGTTTGAAAAAGAATGATAAAAGCATACAATAAGTGTCACGTACCTTACAGTGGAGTCTGGATGCTGGGGGTGGCCTCGTGCACGGTTCCGGTCCCAACACCCCTGGTGGTGGGAACAGGGAGTGCTGGGGCACGAAAGGGTGCAAGTGCCTGCGGCTGGGAGACTGGTGCTTGGAGGTACCGGTTCTTCTGGAAGGCAGGTGTATAGGTTGGTAACCAAGGCTGTATCCAGTGAAGGCCGAACAGGTGGGTGTAGGCACTGCGACGTCAAGACAGGAAAGGGTCGGCAACTGGCTGGCAAACGAGGTACAAAAGCGGAAGGCAAGTTCGTGGTCAAAAGTAGGCAAAGGTTGGCAACGGGCAGGTGATGAGGTACAAAATCGAAGAGCAGAGCCGTAGTCAAGGAATCCAAGCCGAGGTCAATTCAGTAGAGGCAGTCAATAAGCAGGGTTGATCCAGGAAGGTAATCAGGTAAGCAGGGTAAATCAGGAACAAGGTAGCAGGTAATTCAGGCAGGTATTCAGGGCATAGACTGAAGACGATCCAGCACTGACACCATGTGAAGGCCCTGTTTATATAGGGCGCCTTGTGCTGGGATTGGTGGAGGTGAGCGTCCGTGCGCGATTGCGCACACACGTTCGCACTGACGTGCGAGTGCGTGCACCCGTTCGTATTGGAAGGCGAGGACGCGCACACGTTCGCGTTGGTACGTGGGTACGCCCGCACGTTCCAGAGCTCGTTCGGTTCCGTTGGGGAGACTGCACATGGGTACTGGCACCCGCAGAGTGAGGATTCACTCCTGCTGAACGAAGACGGGCATGGGAAACATGAGTTCTCTGACAATAAGCAACTCACAAAGGTAGCTGAATATTGCGCCTGCCATTAACACATCCCGTTATAGATTGTGATGGACGCTGCATCAGACCATTACCACCTCCACCAACTTGTGACAAATGGCTGGTCAACCTTGCACCACATGACAATGCCAGTCTCAGCCTCACAATGCACAAAGATTTTCTAGCTCGTGGGACCATAATATAAGTGCCAACAGACTGAGCTGAGTTGTCACTGGGTTTGGTTAACTATGTACTTAACCCTTTACTCTGCCACCAGATATTTTTATTGAAAAATACAAAATGTTCAAAATATTAGCAATTATGACTTTAAATATCTGTAACACACTCTGGTTGATTTACTAAAATTGGAGAGTGCAAAATCTGGTGCAGCTCTGCCAATCGGCTTCTAGGTTTTTTTTGTCAGCTTAATTGAACAAGCTGAAATTAGAAGCTGATTGGCTACCATACACAGCTGCACCAGATTTTGCACTCTTCGGTTTTAGTAAATCAACCCCACTGTCACCACAGATGGCTACATCCAGAGATTCACCATGCAGAGAGACAGGGATTCTCCATTGGTGCATTAGAGACAATATTAAGGATTTTAGAAATATTTAATTAAACAAAACAAAAGGAATGTGGACGCAGCCCCTCTTTTCTGGTCTGCGAGGAGGGTGTTAACTATAATTATTAGGGCTGTTACTGATTAAAATTTTCGTGTTCGATTAATCGATTTTTTTTTTTTTAATCGACTAATTTCGATTCATTATAACGCACATACAGATCCACCTACTTTTAGCTGATCTCCTTGCATTGCAACTCTGCATTAGTCAGTGGTAAATGTGGTATACACTATATACAATCACCCGACATTAGTTTGTTTCCACAATCCATGACTTAACTTCACAGTTCACACAAATACGTTTTAAATTCAAACTGTAGTAATTTTTTTTTTCCACAGTAGCATGACTATCCCTCCATCTCTGGTCTAACTAATCACTCTCAACTTATGGCATGGACCCCTGTGCAAACATGTGGTCATGCAAGCGGGTATCAAAAGGGTTAACACTGACCATAAACTTCTCTCAGGTCTCCTTAGATCTCAGCAAGGACGCCAGGTCATGGGTAGAAAAAAAAGATCTAAGTGCTCACCGCTTAAGTAAAAGATTTAGTTTTTGTGTTCAAACACAAAGTACTCACATAAAGATGATAAAAACACAGCATGTAAAGCCGACAATCGTGTTAGTTACGTAGGGCAGCAGCAGGTGACGTCAAGCGTAGCTCCTCCCCCATACGCGTTACGTTCAATCAGAACTTTGACGTCACCGGACTCCTCCCCCCTTCCCTTCGTTGGCAGATGGAGGCACTAGGGGAAGGGGGAGGAGTCCGGTGACGACTATGTCTGTGACGTCACCGGATCTCTGAATGAACTCCCTGAAGAGACGAAAGGCGGCAGAGAGGTGAGTACCGATCAAAAAAATTTACGATTATTCAAGGAATTAATCTTTAATTTCCACAGCCCTAATAATTATCCAACCAATAAGGAAGTCTAAGGAGTAGCTGATGGCATGTCACAGGTTTGCATGCAGACCATGAAGTGGCCACTCCCTACAATACAGTTTTATATAGACATTAATATCTTCAAATATGTACAGGTTGCATTCTGGTAACTGGTAAGTTTGTGCCCAGCATGGAATTTCCTTTTAGATGAATCCAAATATGATGGGTATCAGATGCCTATTTCAACTAGGAGATGTAATGTGTACCATTTGCCTTCAGTACCAGTATATAGTATATATTCTGGTTGTACCATTCTCCGCTTAAGAGTTATGAAATACACTGAAGTTTTCTTTTCCACAAGAAAAGCTAGACAGTAATATTTATTCAACAACTACTCCAGCTAAGTTTTTTTTTTTTTTTTTGCGAGGGGTAAAAGTAATCCAATGGAAAGCACTTGTTATAATCATAATTCAAATAAAATGTGAAGAAGTCAGATAATGCACCACTTTGCCCAGAAAATTGTTGCATTTACAAATGTTTAGACATTCTCCATGTTTTTATTTCTTTTGTTTTATATTTGTATGACACATAAAAGTGGAGAAACAAAAAAACAAATCTGACACATTCTGCGCATATCTCCAAAAAATGTACTGGACAAAATTGACACCCTCAATTTAATATTTGGTAGCCCACCCCTTGGAAAAAATAACTGGAATCAATCGCTTCCTGTAATAATCAGGGAGTTTTACACCTCTCTACTGGAATTTTGGTCCACTCTTCTTTCACCACCAGGTCTCTCAGATTGGAAGGGTTCCTTTTCCCAACTGCTGTTTTGAGATCTCTCCACAGGTGCTCTATGGGATTTAGATCTGGACTCTGTGATTCAGCACTGAGTCGATTTAACTGACAAATGCACGGTCGTGCGACGTGGCGCCCAAACACAATTGACGTCCATTTTTCCCCACAAATAGAGATTTCTTTTGGTGGTATTTGATCACCTCTGCGGTTTTTATTTTTAGCGCTATAAACAAAAAAATGGCAACAATTTTGAAAAAAAAAACACATTATTTTTTAACTTTTTGCTATAATAAATATCCCCAAAAAAATATATATAAAAAAAAAAACATTTTTTTTGCCCTCCGTTTAGGCCGATACGTATTCTTCTACATATTTTTGGTAAAAAAAAAAATCGCAGTAAGCGTTTATTGATTGGTTTGCGCAAAAGTTATAGCGTCTACAAAATAGGGGATAGTTTTATGGCATTTTTATTAATATTTTTTTTTTTTTTTTTACTAGTAATGGCGGCGATCAGCGATTTTTATCGGGACAGCGAAATTATGGCGGACAGATCAGACCATTTTGACACATTTTTGGGACCATTCGCATTAATACGATTAATGCTAAAAAATTGCATTGATTACTGTAAAAATGTTACTGGCAGTGAAGGGGTTAACCACTAGGTGGTGGTGTAGGGGTTAAGTGTGTCCTAGGGAGTGATTCTAACTGTGGGGGGGAGGGGCTGTGTGTGACACATCACTGATCATTGCTCCTGATTACAGGGAGCTGTGATCAGTGAGTGTGTCATTAGGCAGAATGGGGAGATGCTTTTTACATTAGCATCTCCCCGTTCTTCCTCACCGTGAGACGATCGCGGGTATCCCCATGGACATCAATCCTGTTCACGGAGCTCTTAAGGGGCAATGTACAGGTACGTTTAATCTCCCTGTACATGCCCTTCTGCCGCAGTATATCTGCGTGAGGCGGTCAGGAAGCGGTTAAATCTATTAGCCGGAAATTTTATATGCTATAGATCCCCGCAACCCTAGGGACCACACATATGTCGATCGCCTGTCATTTATACTTTTTGTAATTTTTGCAGCATATAATTATATGCATGACGGCACATCGACATACGTGTGGTTACAGAGGCGCCTCGTCCGTTTATTGTTGTATGTATGTTACATGTTTGTCTTTTGTGTATTTTGTTTTTGTGAATTTTGATAATACTTTTGGGGTAATTTAGGCATGTATTTTGAGGCACCTAGGACTGACTTTTCTGGCTGGGTCAATTTTATATGTATACACTTTTTTGTAATTTAATAAACTTTTTGGATTTATACATTTTCCAACATCTTATTTGTCTGCTATAGCCACAGTAGCCATCTTTGCCATTTTCGGACATCCCTTCTCTTAGTGGTGCTCTAAATGAAAAAAATATACTTTTTAAGCGGTTAAAGGCCTCATTTATTTTTCCGAAAACAGTAGAATGATGGGCTTTACTAAAAAGCTGTAAGTTTGTTTAGTCTGTCCACAGCACATTCTCCCAAAAGGATTTTGACTTTCATGTAAGTTCTGGCAAACTCAGATGTGGATTTTTTACGTTGCTGTGTCAGCAGTGGGTCCTCCTGGGTCTCCTACCATAGTGTTCTTTTTCATGCAGATGGTGACATATAGTGCAAGCTGACACAGTTGCAACCCTGTGCCTGAAGGTCAGCTGGAATTTGTCTGGCAGTTGATCGAGGTTCTTTATCCACCATTCGAACAATCCTTTGTTGCAATCTTTCAATTGTTCTCTTTCATCCACGTCAAGGGAAATTGGCTACAGTGCCATGGGTTGTAAACTTCTTGACAATGTTGCTCCCAGTGAATGCAGAAACATTAAGATCTCTGGAGATTGACTTGTAACCTTCAGATTGTCCATGCTTTTCCACAATTTTTATCCTCAAATCCTCACACAATTCTTTGCTGCTCTTTCTCTTCTCCATGCTCCATGTGGCACACAGACACACAACAGAAAGGTTGAGTACATTTTTCACCATTTTAACTGGTTGCCTGTGTAATTTCTATATTGTCAGCACCTGTTAATTAATGGGGGTGAGTTTAATTACAAATTATGGGAACATCACAGACTTGGAATGCAGTTATTTCTTACAATTTTGAGACGGTGCCTATAATTTTGTCCAGTCCATTTTTGGAGTTTTGCGTGGAATGTCAGATTTGCTTTTTGTTTCTCCACTTTTGTGTCATACCAATACAAACAAGAGAAATAAACATGAGAATACCTAAACATTTGTAAATGGAACAATTTTTTGGCCGAAGTGGTGTATATTCTAACAGAAATCCAGGGGTGACAATATTTTTGGCCATGACTGTATATTATTTAAAGCCATATTCTACCCAAAAACAAAAATTTATTAAATTGCAGCTCTCCAATTCTTGTGATGGCTGCATTTGTTTTCTTTTTTTAGTCTTTTTTTTTTTTTCTCAAAATGTCTTTCAGGGCAGCATCCAAGAGAGAGGCTCCTCCCAACCGAGAGAGGCTCCTCCCTGAAACAGGGCCTTGGGAAACACATTAGTCCACCATTATAAATTTGTTAAACAGGAAACACATTAGTCCACCATTATAAATTTGTTAGCCTTACCTGCATGCCTCAGTTGTTTTGTGTTTCCACCGGGCCCACGGGAGCTGCAAAACGTTTATTATTTTTCAAGTCTCTGATTTTTGCAGGAGACTCCCTGTCCAGCATCCCATTCAGCCCAGGAGGCCTTGGGAGGGCGAGCAGGGGCAGCAACTTGAGCAAATCGTTCTTGCAGCCACCCCCCGAGCTGAAACGGATGCTGCTGGCGTTTTTCCCCCGGATGCCGTTCTTTCCACTGGTGGAGGCCGCTTGTCTGCCCACTGCCAGCCTGCCTGACCGCCGCACTGCGCTAACGGTGGCCGCTACACCAAGCACTCTCTCCCGCTTGTCTGACTGCCACACTACCGTGAACTGTGGCAACTGCACCCTGCAGTTTTTCCCGGCGTCTCTAAGAAAAGCATTCTAAGAAAACAGAGGAAGGCGAAAAACCCCAGCAAAGCATGATCCAATAGGCTATAGCAGGGAAAAAAAATTCTGATTGGCGGCTCTCCCTGTCAGAGGGGGGTCTGTGCTGATAATCAGCACATTGATTATCAGCACAGCCCCCATCAAAAAGGTGGAGCTTCCAATCAGTGTCCAACACCTGCCAGCCTGTCCCCATAATAAACGCCTGTCAGTGCCCAACAAAGTGCCACATCAGCTGGGACAAAAGTGCTGAAGTGCCACTCAGTAATGTCTGTCAGTAGCTCCTCATCGGTACTGCCTATCCAGTGTTGCCCATCAGTGACCATCGTTTTAAATTTTTTTTTTTTTTTAATTGTCAGTATTTTTTTGTTTATAGCGCAAAAAATAAAAACCACAGAGGTGATCAAATACCACCAAAAGAAATCTCTATTTGTGGGAAGAAAATGATAAAAATTGAGTTTGGGTGCAGTATAGTATGACCGCGCAATTGTCATTCAAAGTGCGACAGCGCTGAAAGCTAAAAATTGTCCTGGGCAGGAAGGGGGGAAAGTGCCTGGTATGGAAGTGGTTAAAGTGAATAACAACACCAAGTTCACTATATGGACCACTTATGTATTTGTACATGTTGATCATGTTCCTCCTTAATCTCCTCTTCTCAAAGTATCTTCTGCTGCTATTCAATTGGCTAAAGACTCAGCAGGTCGAAAACGGGTCCAGCAGCAACGATACAACTTAAGGCGTGTCTAGGATAACCACTCCGGCCACACTGCATCACACTGCTTTTTCAAAAATAAGGAAAATTATTATGTGTGGGGGGGAAAGGGAACGAGCCACAGGATAGGTGGGGAACAGAGACTGAAGGGGGGGAAAAAAAGAGGATTAAAAAAAAATAAAAGGGAGGAAAGATGGAGGGGGGTTTCTTATATTTGTTTAATAAGTGGGAAAAAAATATGGGGATCCTGCAAGAAATTCATTGGCTTTATAACCTCCTGTAGAGAGCAGGTAATGCTGTACTGAAATCTCAATCTACAGACTACAGAACACCTTTTCCTATATTATGGAGACAATGTAAGGATGGGGAGTTCTTTAGTCCTAATACTCTTCCTGTCCTAGGGCAACAATGCTGCTCCTCCATACATTTAGTACAGTGTGTGAACCTAGACAGGACAACCCTAGGACAGGAAGTTTGTTACTAGCAGGATCACCACATAAAAATAAAGGGGGGGGGGGGTGTAGTCACCATAAGGGCTTATAGGCTGCAATACATTCCATTTGTATTCTTGGGTCTCAGGCATGTGCATAGGAAGTGCCAGACATCTAATTCATGCAGGTTGGTTACCCGTAGTACAGTTAGGTTTGTATATGATTGGTGGCAGTGAGGAACTTTAAGGATGGTTACTTTGATACATGTAAGAGGTGGCAGATAGCCTGTAATAGATGTGATTGGGAATAGTTCTATATAACAGGTGAGCAGAACGGTTTACCAAATAGCCAGATTACCGATAAGGGGGCTGGTTTTGGCCCGACAAATTGAGGACCTAAACAGGTTGGCATTGTTCCCTGTATGCATCTTAAGATTTATTTTTTACTAGAGTGTACCTTTAATGTTGTGAGCTGATGAAGGTATTTTGTTCTTGTCTTATATTGTATGACTTTCTTCCCATATGTTCTTTTACAGTCAAATTTTGCAATGGGTCGTTTCCCCAGCACCTGTCGGAAATGTTTTATGCTGGATTTTGGGCTGGCGCGGCAATTTACAAACTCCTGTGGAGATGTACGGCCGGTATGTATATCTTTAAAGCAGAACTTCACTTTCAACATTGATTATTTTGTAATCATTGTGCTGCTAGCATTAGTAAATAGATGGGAAAGTATATCATATTTACTTGTTTAACTACTTTAAGACCAGCCTCGTTTTGGATTTTAGGTGTTTACATGTTTAAAACAGTTTTTTTTGCTAGAAATTTACTTAGAACCCCCAAACATTGTATATTGTTTTTTTTAACACCCTAGAGAATAAAATGGCGGTCTTTGCAATACTTTTTTTCACACCGTATTTGTGCAGCGTCTTACAAGCGCACTTTCTTTGGAAAAAATTCACTTTTTTGAATAAAAAAATAAGACAACAGTAAAGTTAGTCCAATTTTTTTATATATTGTGAAAGATAATGTTACGCCGAGTAAATTGATACCCAACATGTCACGCTTCAAAACTGCGCCCGCTCGTGGAATGGCATCAAACTTTTACCCTCAAAAATCTCCATAGGTGACGTTTGAAAAATTCTACAGGTTGCATGTTTTGCGTTACAGAGGAGGTCTATGGCTATAATTATTGCTCTCGCTCTACCGATCACGGCGATACCTCACATGTGTGGTTTGACCACCGTTTTCATATGCGGGCGCTACTCACGTATGCGCTCGCTTCTGCACGCAAGCTCGTTGGGACGGGGCGCTTTAAAAAATTTTATTTTATTTTTTTTCGTTTTATTTTTTTTTTTTTTACACTGTTTAAAAAAAAAAAAAAAAAATTATTCCTATAATGTAAACATCCCTTGTAATAGAAAAAAAAGCATGACAGTCCTCTTAAATATGAGATCTGGGGTCAAAAAGTCCTCAGATCTCATATTTGGACTTAAATGCAAAAAAAAAAAAAAAAAGTAATTAAAAAAAAATGACATTTGAAAAATGTGCCTTTAAGACGTATGGGTGGAAGTGACGTGCTATGGTAGAGACGGGTGGGGGCCATCTTAGCCTCACTCGTCTCCATACCCAGCCACGGATAGGACCTGATCGCCTCCGCCGCTGCCGACGGCTCCGGTAAGCGCCGGAAGGCGCGGGAGGGGGGAGGGGGGGGGCACCTCTCCCGTCGCCGATAACGGTGATCTCGTGGCGAATCCGCCGTGATGACCACCATTATCAGAATTACGACCAGCGCCTGAAGAGATGGATATCTTGGTTGTGGCAGCAGCTGCTGCCGTTACCGAGATATCCCTCTTCAAAAAAGGGACGTACATCGTCGTGCACTGGTCGTAAAGTGGTTAAAGCTTTTTTTTTTTTTTTTAACATGTTTTCAGTTGCTTTTTGGTTTCCAGGTTTAGACAATTGTCATACATCTCAAGTCTTTGGGAGAGGAGGAAGGTTTTTTTTCAACTAAACACACCCTTCTGCCTGCATGCCTATGCTAGGGGCAGATAGATTCTATGAAGTATGAGTCATGTGCCCTTAATCAAAGTGGCCACAGACAGAATTGGGTGATTTTGAGTGATTTCTTTAGGAAAATAACGTGGAGACATGGATGAGTTTGCATTAAATTTAAAAAATGTGTGTTTTGGTTTGTAGTGCTCAGATGCAGTGCATTTTTGCTTTATTAATACAATGCACAGGACTATCATGTGCTAATTATACATGTTTGGCAATGCCATGCTAAAGGGGGCAACAGTACCACATACAGGTTTCGGAGGATCTCTTAAAAAAAAAAAAAAAAAAAAACGAAGTCAGCCACTAAAAATCTTGTCGCTGGTGACTTTTAATAACACACACTTGCCAGTCCAGGGACCCAGCGTTTTCTTCACCTTGGTCGGTTCTTTGAGGGTCTTCAGGTCCCTGGTGCCACCATCTTGCTTGTGAGAATCCGGAGATGACTTCCTGTGGCTTCACAGCTGGTTTCTCACTGTGCATGCGTGGGTGGTGACGATCCCAGCAGAAGTGGGAGCAGAAGTGGGTACATGTCAAAACTAGGAACCCACTTCAGGGAAAAAAACTTTTTTTCCCCCCAAAAGTGGTAGAGGAGGAGCAGGGAAAGCAGAACTTTTATCACCTTTTTTTTTAGGCGAAGTGCCACTGTAATACTTGTTGTTTCAGTTGTGTTTTATATACATTTTATCTATATCCCCTATTACAAAATTGTTGGGACAGTGCCATGGGTACCATGGTGTAGCATCCCCTCTTCTTTTAATACCACCATGTAAATGTCTGTCAACTGGGGAGACCAGTTGATGGCATTTTTGAAGCAGAATGTTGTCCCATTCTTGCCTTCTAACTGATCAACAGTCCTGGGTCTTATTTTAATTTAAAGATGTGCCAAATATTTTCAATTGGTAAAAGGTCTGGACTGCAGGCAGGCCAGTTAAGCACCCAAACAGTTCTACAATGAAGCCATGATGTTGTCATAGATAAAGCATGTGGTTTAGCATGGCTAAAAATTGCAAGACCAAATCTGAAAAAGATGTCGGGATGGGAGCATATGCTGCTCTAAAACCTGGATATATCTTTAGCGTTGATGGTGCCTTCCCAGATTTGGAAGCTGCCTATTCCATGCAAACTAATGCACCCCCATACCATTAGAGATGCAGGCTTTTCAGCTGATAACAAGTTGGAAGGTCCCTCTCCTCTTTAGTCCAGGGGACACGCAGCACCCATGATTGTCAAAAAAAGAATGTCAAATTTAGATTTGTCTGACCACAGAAAGGTTTTCCACTTTGCATCAGGCCATTTTAATTGAACTTTGGCCCAGAGAAGACCGGGAGCATTTCTGGATCATGCTCAGTTATGGCTTCTTTGTATGATTGAGCCATGCAGTGATGTCCTTTACAGAATCATGCCTGTTTTTAATGTAGTGCCGTCTGATGGCCTGAAAATCACGGGCATCTGATATTGCGTTTCTGCCTTGCACACAGAGATTTCCCCAGATTCTCTGAATCTGATGATATTATGTGCTTGTAGATGAGGATATATCTACAATGCAATTTTACATTGAGTAACATTTTTCTGAAATTGTTTAATTTTTAGACACCGCTTTTCACAGATTGGTGAACCTCTGCCCATCTTTACTTCTGAGACACTCTCACTCTGTAAGGGCTAGTTTACACTTACTTCAAAACAAGGCTTCGGACACGCTTTGTTAAAGCTTTCTGAAAGCCAGTCAAAGCTTTTGTCACTAAATAAAATGGTTAGCTTACAGTCCTGTTTACACCTTGCTTTTGCTTGGTGCTTCAATGGGTCTTCAGGGCTTCAAGCGAGCTTTGCCATAGACTTCTATGGAGGCTTTGGAGATGCTTTGAAGCCCCACTAAAGTGACATGGGGTATAATTTTTGAAGCAAACCAAAAGCAAGGTGTAAACAGGACTGTAAGCTAACCATTTTATTTAGTGACAAGAGCTTTGACTAGCGTTCAGAGAGCTTTCTTCAAACATGGCTTTGGACAGGCTTTGTTAACCACTTCCAGACCAGCCTCGTTTTGGATTTTAGGTGTTTACATGTTTAAAACAGTTTTTTTTGCTAGAAAAAAACTTAGAACCCCCAAACATTATATATTGTTTTTTTTCTAACACCCTAGAGAATAAAATGGCAGTCGTTGCAATACTTTTTTTCACACCGTATTTGCGCAGCGGTCTTACAAGCGCACTTTGTTTGGAAAAAAGTCCCTTTTTTGAATAAAAAAATAAGACAACAGTAAAATTAGCCCAATTTTTTTTTTGGATTGTGAAATATAATGTTACGCCGAGTAAATTGATACCCAACATGTCACGCTTCAAAATTGCGGCCGCTCGTGGAATGGCGTCAAACTTTTACCCTCAAAAATCTCCATAAGCGACGTTTAAAAAAATTCTACAGGTTGCATTTTTTGAGTTACAGAGGAGGTCTATGGCTAGAATTATTGCTCTCGCTCTACCGATCGCGGCGATACATCACATGTGTGGTTTGACTACCGTTTTCATATGCGGGCGCTGCTCACGTATGCGTTCGCTTCTGCGCGCGATCTCGTCGGGACGGGGTGTTTTAAAAAAAAATTTTTTTTTTTTTTCTTATTTATTTTACTTAATTGTATTATTTTTTACACTGTTTAAAAAAAAAAAAAAAAATTGATCACTTTTATTCCTATTACAAGGAATGTAAACATCCCTTGTAATAGAAAAAAGCATGACCGGTCCTCTTAAATATGAGATCTGGGGTCAAAAAGGGGTCAAAAAGTCCTCAGATCTCATAATCCGCCGCGATGACCACCATTATCGGAAAGGGGACCGCTCACTGTGAAGAGGGATACCTCGGTTGTGGAAGCAGCTGCTGCCGTTACCGAGATATCCCTCTTCAAAAAAATGACGTATATATACAGTGAGCGGTCGTGAAGTGGTTAAAGTGTAAATTAGCCGTTAATGTGTGTTGAAGCCGAAGCAAGTGTAAATGAGCCCTTCGATGCACTTTTTTTTTTTATACCCAGTCATGTTACTGACCTGTTGCTAATTTATCAAATTTTGTTGAAAAATGTTCTTCCAGCTCTTCCTTATAAGTACAGCTTACTTTGCCAGCCATTTTGTTTCAATCAATTCATCAATTTCAAAATTACCGTTTTTATTTTTTTTCTTAAAATGGTTCATTTTCTCAGTTTAAACACTTGTTATGATATGTTTTCTATTGTGAATACAATATGTTTTGTGTAGATTTTAGAGCCCCAATTGTTTTGTAATTGGGGTTGTATAATTCATTTTTTTTAATTTGAATTGCATTGCACTTACACTGCAACAGGTCAGATCATTTTGGCTATGGCTCAGATCCAAGGGGTTATTGTATATTTACTTCATTAATAGTACACCATGTCAGTAAAGCCATGCATGATTGTCCATTCCACGTAGACCTTCAATGCCCTTACAGCTTTGTTCTTGAACTTTCCTCCATTGAATTGGTATATAAAGGTCATGGTAATCAATGTTGATGCCCTGTTTTATTTTGGTACTTTAAGCAAATTATGCCTAAATTAGCCTCTATACAATGCTAGCCAAATGAGGTGCCTGTTACTGCAGCACTGTCTTCGATACTAACAATTTTTGGGGATTCTTCTGACATATTTCAGGCAACACTGGTCACATAATTGTGTTTCCTTGTTTGCAGGGAAAGAGGAGGATTTGATTTGTTGCATAACAGATTTGCATCAGCTGCTGGCAGAGCTTTAATTTGATTTGCATTCAGGCACCTGGCTTTCTGCAGCATGGCCACCAATGATGTGCAAATTAAATTGTGAAGGAATTCAGTAAACGGAAGGGGAGCTCTATTTTTTTTCAACTCTAGTTTATATTATATTCAATAAAATTGAGCTCCAGGCCAACACAGATTAAATACAATACATAAGAGTTTTTTGTTACCTTACAAATAATTTTTGCTCCTGTCCCACCTGTACTGAAATTTATCCAGCCCTGTCCCATAGCATGCCCAGATGTCCACTACAGCCTCCTGATTGGATAGTATAAGAGCAGCATCAAATTTTTAAAGACCATGGGAGAGATTTACTAAAGCTGGGGCACTCAGAATCTGGTGCGCCTGTGCATGATAGCCAATCCCCTTCTAATTCCAGCTTGATCAATTAACCGCTTCCTGACAGCCTCCTGTAGATATACGTCTACAGAATGGCACAGCTAGGCAAAAGCACGTGTATATATACGTGCCCTTCAATTGCCTAGCCGGGGGTCGTGCGCGCCGCTGGTGCGCTCGCGACCCGGTCGGGAGCTCCGTGGCCGCGGGACCAGCGGACCCGATCGCCGCTGGTGTCCCGCGATCGGGTCACAGAGCTGAAGAACGGGGAGAGGTATGTGTAAACAAACCTCTCCCCGCGCTTCCTACACTGCCTGTCACTGATCTGCTGTTCTCTGTCATCGGGAACAGCCGATCAGTGACGTCAGACGTCAGCCACGCCCCCTACTGTAAAAAAACACGTCACACTAACTCCTCCCCGCCCCCTAGTGGTTAACTCCTTCACTGCCACTGTCATTTACATAGGAATCAGTGCATTTAAATAGCACTGATTTCTGTATAAATGACAATGGTCCCAAAAATGTGTCAAAAATGTCAGATGTGTCCGCCATAATGTCGCAGTCACAATAAAAATCGCTGATCGCCGCCATTACTAGTAAAAAAAAAAAAATATTAATAAAAATGCTATAAAACTATCCCCTATTTTGTAAACGCTATAACTTTTGCGCAAACAAATCAATAATCAATAATCGCTAATTGCGATTTTTTTTTTTTTTTTTACTAAAAATATGTAGAAGAATACGAATCGTCCTAAACTGAGGAAAAAAAATGTTTTTTTATATATTTTTTGGGGATATTTATTATAGCAAAAAGTAAAAAATATTGCTTTTTTTTTTTTAAATTGTTGCTCTATTTTTGTTTATAGCGCAAAAAATAAAAACCGCAGGGGCGATCAAATACCACCAAAAGAAAGCTATATTTGTGGGAAAAAAAGGACGCCAATTTTGTTTGGAAGCCACGTCGCACGACCGCGCAATTGTCAGTTAAAGCGACGCAGTGCCGAATCGCAAAAAGGGGCCTGGTCCTTTGGCTGCAAATTGGTCCGGACCTGAAGTGGTTAAGCTTTGGCAATAAAACCTGGAATCTGATTGGTGAAGCAATGGAAGCAGATTTTGCACTCTCCAGTTTTAGCAAATTGGCCCCCACTGTCTTTGCTTACTCTAATCTCTTCTCCTTGTCAATACATTTGTATGTAGCATATGTGATTGGGTCCCAGTGCCGCTGTACAGAGAAGTGTAAGAGGTCAAATTCAGGTACTCACACTGGATGAATTAACAATACATTCAATTATTGGGCAATCAATGCAGAGCTACATTAAATTGCTATGTGCCTTCTATATTTATGCCTGAGGTTTAGCTTACAATTGGCTTCCTAGTTTAATCCTGATGCAGGTGTTTCAGAAATAGAATGTTAATGTTTGGTTGTGAGGCATCATGGGCCTGATTTATAAATTATGCAGAAACAAGTAGTTGTTGTATACAGAATGAACTTGTATGTCCTCTATCATCATTTCTAGCGAAGGGTAAAAAATGATCAGGAACAGTTTGGCTCTTATGATGAAAATCCCTATTATAATTCATCTCTGGTGACTTTTCATTATGTGTTCTGTTCACGGCTCCCATAAACTTTCTCAGGTCATTCAGATCTTTATCCTGTCGGGTAAAACCTGGCAATTGCTATTTTGGTGCAATCAGATTGTGCGAATCAGTTAAGGAAATTTGCCTTATATTACCTGAGAACTGATGGCTTTAGGCACCTATTAACACGAACAGTGAATGACAAGTTTGCTGGATATCGAAGAAAACCGGTCAGGTTTTTCCAGTAATATGGGCAGAGTAGGCAACTGCCAAGGGTGCATGTGGTTGTTAAAAAAAAATTGTCATTGCTAAAGTCGGCCATAGATGTGTTTGTTTTTTTTTTTTTTTTTTGGGGGGGGGGGGGTTCCTGCAACAATGGGTTGCAGGAAAGAAAATGGTTTAATTGACTCTGCCTTCCCTGGTCTCCACATTCAGCAGACTCCGGAAGCTGACTCCAGACCTCCTATGGTCCTCCTCTAGACTCTGTACGTTCTGCTTCCCAGCTTTGCCCCATTACTTTTAATAAATTGCACAATAGTTGTACACTATTTGTACAATATTTGCTTTCCATTACTATTCCTAGACTTCTGCTTTCAGACGTAGTTATTACTAAAACCAGTGATAATCAAATGCAGAGGCAATTATTTAATATGATAAAGTGTAGATACATTTATAAAATTTTGCAGGTACAACCACCCCTTTGAGGGCAACCATAATGCTGACACAATAAAATTGAGTTGAACACCTTTGGGTTAGGGCATTACATTTTAGCTTGATTGATAAGGTTTAAGCTGAACTCAATACATACCTTCACTTTTGCATAATTGTAAAGGCTCCTCTACTGAAATTGTTTGCCCTAATGCACAATGTGCGTTATTTGCTGCAGCAAGTCAAATAGAGCCCGCCTCATTTTCTGGCGGTAGAAGGTCCAGCATTATTTAGCCCTTTTACATGTGGGCATTACCAAAGGTGGACTTCATGCAAATGCAATCTGCCCAGTAACGCCTCTCCTCCAGGCTGACACTGACCTTAAAGGCATTTTGAGTTTGCAAAACTCCTTCCAAGAGTAAGGCCACTCCTTACAGCTGAGGGCTTTTGAAAGGAGTATTGAGGCAGCGCACTGTGGTCTTTTCAGGAAGTGATGTACTGCATCATGATAGCCCCCCTTGCCAGCCAGGATCTGCCTACATTGCATAGATAAGCACAACGATCCAGTGCTGCCACTGGGTCTAAAACGAGGTATGTAATGAATTGGGAATATTTTTTTTTTTACGTTAGCATGTTGATGAGGAGGAGGGGAGGGCAAAATATAAGCAGATTAAGTTTCAACTTTTTAAGTTCTTTTGGTGTATAATCTTTGCTTTGTTCAAATATACATTAATGAGCCCAAACAAAGTCAGCGTCCAAAGAAAACAGGTATTCCCCAGCCATCATTTTTCTTGTGAAGTTTAGAAGCCATTGCATGCGCAGTTGCTCTGGACAAAGACCATTTTGTTTTTTAAGATGCCATTTAATTGAGTCTTAAAGTGCTGTTAAATGCCAGTGCTATGTAGATAAATGTGTTATACAGTGGGGTTTTTTTTTCACTACATGATCAGCTTAAGGCCCCAAAGATGATGACTATACATGTCATGGCCATCTTTGCACTTTTTTAGGGGCTGCTTGCTGCTTCCCTTTCATCAAAACACACATTATATAGAGTTTTTAATGGTAATGCACCTAACACGCACTGCAAATATACTATATTGTCAAAAGTATTGGGACATAACACGAACATGAACTTTATTGGCATTCCAGTCTTAGTCTGTAGGGTTCAATATTGAATTCACCCACCTTTGCAGCTTTAACCGCTTCAACTCTTCTGGGAAGGCTGTCCACAAGGTTTAGGAGTATGTCTATGGGAATGTTTGACCATTCTTCCAGAAGCGCATTTGTGAAGGCGCTGATGTGGACAAGAAGGCCTGGCTCATAGTCTCCGCTCCAATTCATCCCAAAGGTGTTCTATCGGGTTGAGGTCAGGACTCTGCACAGGCCAGTCAAGTTCCTCCACCCCAAACTCGCTCATCCATGTCTTTATGGACATTTTGTTTGTGCACTGGTCCAAATCATTTGGTGGAGGGGGATTATGGTGTGCGGTTGTTTTTCAGCGGCTGGGTTTGGCCCCTTAGCTCCAGTGAAGGGAACTCTTAAGGCATCAGCATACCAAGACATTTTGGACAATTTCATGTTCCCAACTTTGTGGGAACAGTTTGGGGATGGTCCCTTCTTGTTCCCACGAAAATTCTCGTATGACAGAATTCAACTTCAGAAGTGATGTAATGTGTTGAATTGTTTTGTATGTGTTCTTTCGTTTCTGAGCATGCATACAGTAGTCTTGGCTCTTATGTTTTTTTTTTCGGATGAAAACTGCACTAGTTAAACGAAAATCGGACGTTGTGTTCACATTTGACAAAAATTTTAGAGCCTGCACATCCAGTTTTTGTCTTCCAAAAATTTGGAATCAGCCGTCGAAAGCACCATGCTAACGATCAGAAAATCGACAGATCGTTCATCAGACGAAAATTTACTTCCGATTTTCTGATCGTATGTACGGGGCTTTAGTTGAATTTTTAGAAGCTGATTGGTTACTTTGCACAGCTGCACCAGAGATTCTGTGTGCACTAGTTTTAGTAAATCTCCCCCTATGTTTTCCATTTGGGACAAGACTTTTATTTTATTAGTTTTTTTTTTTTTTTATATTTTATTGCAAAATATAGCAGGTTACAAAAGAACAGACTAGAAAACAGTACTGATAATAACAAAGTCGGCGCTTCGGGAGCATTCATAAGCATGTTATATCTAAGTTATACATAGCTTCTAGGCAACAAAGGATTTATGTCAATGTGCCAAAAACTAAGTGCTATAGATTTTCAAGGTGTCCTAGTTGTAATAGAAACCATACACTGCCCTTATAACCATGGTCTTGAGCTATAGACTTGTATAGGAGAAATGCTGTAAGCAAAATAAGCATTACTGTGCGGCAAATGAAAGGGACAACCAACTTGTTACAGGGAATCGCATCAGCTAAATATAGAGTGGGCCCAATGCTACTTTAGGCGACACCCAAATAGGGCCCGCCAGGAATGTAAGTAAGGCAGGGAGCCCCCACGCAGCTTGAAAGAAGAATAGGAAAATGGGAACTACAAGACTTTTTTTAAAGTTTCTCCTATGGATAATAAAATTTATATAGCTTGTCGCCGTTGCACAATTTGACATGTTTATTTACTCTGCGTAACATCACTTTTTATATTTTACCAAGCAATTGGGTATTATATTGTGTTTTTGTGCATTGAAATTCAAAAAAAGTGTATTTTTTCAAAATTGTGTTTGCACAAATACCGTGTGACATAGAAAGCCACTTTAAAAAAAATATATAATGTTTGGGGATTTTAGGTAATTTTTCTAGCAAAAGAATACTGATTTTTACATGTAAACAAAAAATGTCAGCAAAGGCCCAGTCTTCAAGTGGTGAAAAGGTTTGTTCATGTTTGCCAAAAAACTACCTTTCAGACACCTATAGATATAAGTAAACTATACAAACTTTGGCCAAAGCTAAATAATGCATTTTGCCATAGGTGTAGGCCATTTACATACCTCCCAAAGCCTGACTGAAAAACTCCAAGATATGGCATCGTCCCATGATGCCTTGATGATAGGATATTGCTAAGTCACTTCCAGCCAATTCAAACCCCCATACATATGCTTTCTCTCCCCTGTCACAGTAGCTTAGCGATGCTGCAACAGAGGAGGTAGTGCACAACACATGTGGGGGTATGGGAGCTCAATCCAGTGATGGGGATGAGCAGTAGTGGATGAGATTGTCTTCGCAACAACGCAGGACAGGCTGATGTCATCTCTGATGCCATACCCGCATAGGAAGTTTATTTTTATTTTTTTGGTTATTCCATCTTTTACCAAAAAAAAAAAAACAATTTAAAACATAAAACCTTATGTGTTTGTTACTTCTATATACGGTAAAACGAAGATGATCAGTGCGGAAGAAAGTGAACAATCTGTGAGAGTAATGTGACAACATTACAGCTGTTTTGCAGACGCTCCTTTAGGCCCCTTTTCACACTTATACGACTTGTCCCACGATTTGGGACTGCAAAGTAGCATGACAAGTCGTTCCCCATGATTTCCAATGACAGCCATTCATATTAGTACGACTTCAAAGTAGTCCCTGCACTACTTTGGTCCGATTTTGATGCCACTTACACAGGCATTCCTTGAAATCACGTCAAAAATCGCACCCGCGAATTGCTGCAAAATCGCGCGACTTTGAAGTCACACAAGTGTGAAAGGGGCCTTAGTAATGCTCGCCTCGGGCACTTACCTTAACATAGAATAGTTCTTCTCTTAATATTGGTGCTTAATGTGCTGTATCTATATATTTTTTTTATTGATTTTATTTTCTCCCGTAGCCTCGGACTGTAGCTGGATTCCGTGGAACGGTTAGATATGCTTCTGTCAATGCACACAGGAACCGGGTAAGTGGTTTCAATAAATTTTTTACTGATTAAAAAAAAATATATGTATAAAATGATGGCAACTCCATAATAATGTAATGCAATGAACCATTAACAAATCTCTAGGAATACACATGAGCATTAAATATAGCAAGAAGAAGGTAGGTAAAGTAACTACAGATCACATGAGACCATCCATCTATAAGGTTGGGTAACCAGGTTAGACAGGCATAGGATCGTACGTAGGCCTGCTGTCAGTAGTGCCTAAATGAAAACACAAAGACTTCCAACAAAATCCTAGAGAGTATTTTTGCAGTTTGTGATATTTCTTCTATGTTAATATATTAGTATATTGTTTTTGTTTGGTAGGATTGGTGTCCTCTGTGCTTGAGAACCAAAAAAGGACTAAAAACCTGTGAAATTTGTCATCTAGGAATCCTGACCCTCTTTACAAGCTTTTGGTTCTTTATTAGCAGAACCAATAAGGCAAACCTCCTTAGGAATGAAGGTTAAATTAAGCCTTTGTTTTGAACAGCATATTAACTTTTACACCTATTCAGGTGCATCAGTGCGAGTGCAACTTTGCATGATTTCGCATGTCTTGTTTAGGGCAGCCCATTCATTTCAGTTGTGCGTTGGGGTGCCATTAACAATAATTGGCACCACCGCATGCCTGCAAAAGGGATGCACTGTTTTTTTCGTGTTGCAGGAATGCGCCTGTTGCGTGCGTTCCGGCAATGCCCAAAATTGAACCAAGCCCTCTCCAGCACATTAGTGCTTGCATTCTTTTCACTCCCCTTATGCTCTATTTGCTTACCTATGTACTACAAGTTGTAGCTTACACAAGGCTATGGACTCATACAAGTGATATAAAAAGTCTACACACCTCTGTTAAAATGCCAGGTTTCTGTAATGTAAAAAAAAATGAGACAAAGATAAATAATTTCAGAACTTTTTCCACATTTTTAATGTGACCTATTGTCAGAAACCATGAAATCGGGCCAAGACAGAAGTACAGTTAAATCACACTTGTTTAATAATAAAAGTAAAAACATAGTCAAAACATAGCCAGAGTTCAGGAACCGAAATGGATGGTCAGACAAGCCAAACGTCGGGGAGCTGGAGATGAGCGTAGTAAAACAGCAAGCAGGATCTGGAGCCAGAAGTAATGTCAGCCAAGCAAGTCTTTTAACAGGAATGCAGGAGAGTATCTCTGTGATATTGACCAGGGCGAAGGCAGAGATCCTCTGGACTGGACGGCTTAAGTAGGCAGGTCTGATGAGCAGGATATCATCTACAGCTGAGTAACTGTGGAGAGATAGGAGCTGGCAATTAGCCGACAGCTGAGCGGCCAGCTCAGAGAAGGAAGGGCTGAGCCCAGCCCTGACACCTTTAAACTGTACAACTCAATTGAAAAACAAACTGAAATCTTTTGGGGGGGGGGGGGGGTAAAAATAAAATAATGTGGTTGCATAAGTGTGCCCACCCTCTTATAACTGGGGATGTAGCTGTGTTCAGAAATAAGCAATAACATTAAAACTCTTGTTAAATAGGAGCCAGTGAAAACCTGCCATCATTTTAAAGTGCCTCTAATTAACCCCAAATAAAGTTCAGCTGTTCAAGTGGGTCTTTCCTGTCATTTTCCTAGTCGCATCCTACAGCAAAAGCCATGGTCCGCAGAGAGCTTCCAAAGCATCAGAGGGATCTCATTGTCAAAGGCATCAGTCAGAAGAAGGGTAAAAAAAGAATTTCCAAGGCATTAGATATACCATGGAACACAGTGAAGACAATCATCATCAAGTGTAGAAAATATGGCACAACTGTAACATTACCAAGAACTGAACGTCCCTCCAAAATTGATTAAGAGACCAGAAGAAAACTGGTCAGGGAGGCTGCCAAGAGGCCTACAGTAACATTAAACGAGCTGCAGGAATATCTGGCAAGTACTGGCTGTGTGGTATATGTGACAACAATCGCCTATATTCGTCATATGTCTAGGCTATGGGGTAGTGTGGCAAGACAGAAGGAAGCCTTTTCTTACGAAGGAAAACATCCAAGCCTGGCTAAATTTTGCAAAAAACACATCTGATGTCTCCCAAAAGCATGTGGGAAAATGTGTCCTGGTCTGATGAAACCAAGGATGAACTTTTTGGCCATAATTCCAAAAGATATGTTTGGCGCAAAAACAACACTGCACATCACCAAAATAACACCATAAACACAGCGAAGCATGGCAGTGGCAGCATCATGCTTTGGGGCTGTTTTTTCTTCAGCTGGAACAGGGGCCTTAGTCAAGGTAGAGTGAATTATGAACAGTTCCAAATACCAGTCAATATTGGCACAAAACCTTCAGACTTCTGCTAGAAAGCTGAACATTGGAGGAACTTCTTCTTTCAGCATGACAGCGACCCAAAGCATACATCCAAATCAACAAAGGAATGGCTTCACCAGAAAAAGATTAAAGTTTTGGAATGGCCCAGCCAGAGCCCAGACCTGAATCTGTTTGAAAATCTGTGGGGGATCTGAAGAGGGCTGTACACAGGAGATGCCCTCGCAATCTGACAGATTTGGAGTGTTTTTGCAAAGAAGAGTGGGCAAAAATTGCCAAGTCAAGATGTGCCATGCTGATATACTTATACCCAAAAATACTGAGTGCTGAAAATCAAAAGGTGCTTCAACAAAGTATTAATTTAAAGGTGTGAACACTTATGCAACCATATTATTTTCATATTTTTAGTTTTTACTTCCCTCCACCTAAAAAAAGATTTCAGTTTGTTGTTCAATTGAGTTGTACAGTGTATAGGTCACATTAAAGGTGGAAAAAGTTCTGAAATGATTTATCTTTTTCAAATTTTTTTACATCACAGAAACCTGACATTTTAACACAGGGGTGTGTAGACTTTTTATATCCACTGTATAGCCTTTGACTACCGGCACTGAACTAAGCAGTGAAGAAAAGGTAAGTAAATATGAGTATTTCTTTATCCTGTGCTTCAAAGGCACATTCCAGCTACAGGTTTAGTTGTACACCTTTTTGCATTTCAGGAAAAATGCAAAGTAGACCTGCGTGGTAAATCATTGGGCGTTTTACCTGCTATGTGACATTCAAATCATTTGATGAGACGCCTGAAACACAATGCAGTGATTTTGAAAACGAGTATATATATATATATAGATATATATATATATATATATATATATATATATATATATATATATATATATATATATATATACATATATATATATATATAACAAATTTTATGTACAAAACAAATACTATATTTAGTTATTATGGCTATAGACTCATACTTCCTCCCCACAAAGAATTTTACTGTTGTATTACCGTATATACGCGAGTATAAGCCGACCCAAATATAAGCCGAGGCACCTAATTTTACCACAAAAAAATGGGAAAACTTATTGACTCTAGTATAAGCCTAGGGTGAGAAATGCACAGCTACTGTAAGTGGAAAAGAAGGTCAACAATGCCCATTTGCATGCCTCACTGTGCCCATTTGCAGCCATAGGTCCCCTGAACTTCAAAGTAGTTAAGGGTTCCTAGATGCCCCCTAGCTGCAGCCAAAATTTGGGGTATCTGGACCCAAAGGGTCCCCGAAATGACATTGCTGCAGATGGACACAGTCGACTGAACTTGGGGCCCTGTATCTCGGGGCCACTTGGTGCTAGGAACCCCAAATTTGGATATGTCGGTTCCACTGGGTCTGCACACCAAATTTGGTTTTCCTAGCACCAAGTGGCCCCGGGATACTGGGCCCCAAAGTCGGGTCGATAAATGTCATTCTCTGCTGCAGAAAAGTGCTTGACTCGAGTATAAGCCGAGGGGGGGCACTTTCAGCACAAGAAAATGCGCTGGAAAACTCTGCTTATACTCGAGTATATATGGTATATGAGCTGTGTCTGTACTGATGCAGTATTTCCAGATCTCTCTCTCTGATTTTTCAGAATTATAGCAATCATTATTATAAAGATGCTAGAATATATTACCAAAAGCAAATGTGTATGTTCTGTCACTGTAGGAGATGGGCCGACATGACGATCTGTGGTCCCTTTTCTACATGCTGGTTGAGTTTGTGGTTGGTCAGCTTCCCTGGAGGAAAATTAAAGATAAGGTAAATGTGCTTGATTTCCACATTTATTTAAAAGTTATGCAAAAGTATGTACATTTATTTTTAGATTTACATGTTGAACTACTGCACTCTTCAGGTTTTTGCTTATTGTCAGAGCATCTCTTTTTCTAAAAATGGTTCCTAGAAAGAGTTACTGGAATTAAATAAATTCCTCTTTCCACTGGTAAAATATTTAGTCAAAGTTCCCAGTAGGGAAAGACTAGGGTTTAAAGGGAATCCATTGCGATGCAAAATTCACATTAGAAGACTCACTAAGACGCTGGGAATTTTCCTGTAATTTTTACCATTGCAAGTAAAATTTCAATGTCCCCTCTGAGAACCAGAGTAATTCACCTTGTTTCTGTGGCCTTCTACACGTGCATTATGCTTCATAACTGTCCAAGGGTACCTCTACAAATTGCACAATAGTTTTGTCTTCTAACAATAATCCAGGGCATTTTTGGTGGTAATGGGCTGTTCTTTTTAACACTGCACAAGACTCTATACCACATTAGTTACTACATACACCATGTCACAATTTAGCCTGCAGTTTCATGCCTGTGTGATTCTTACCTCCTTGCTGCAATGCTTCACCTAGATCTGTGATTTCATTCACATGTGTTGAAATAGATGACTATAAGGTATCACCACAGGGTGGTGATGTGGATACCAAACTAGTATATATAAATGTGACACATTCCATTAATTGAAGATAATGGTGAAAAGATTGGTACTGGACTTTATAGGCACTGAGATACACAAGTTATAGATACAATTATTTTATTAACAAATTGATTAAAAAAAGCACAACCAGACAGACTATTTAAAAAAAACTTTGCAAAGATCGCCTATATGCTTTTACAACACATAACCCAAGCACCAAGAAGTATACTCCTGAATAATTAAGACAATCTTCTTGTTGGAACAACAATTGGTGTTCCATCAGGCTAGGTGTGAGTTGATCATAGTACAGTAGCTCCGCTCTACAGGTTGCACGTGTAAATGCTTCCTTCAGGAGCTTAGGCATGCATTAATATACACATGACCCAGGATTAGATAATAGAGTAGGTTAATGTCCAAGATAGGGCAGGCAAATGTCATCAAATGTATGACTGGTCCATGAAGGTGGAAACAGTGTTGAGCCTCAGTTCAGCAATAATTACACAAGTAGCATAGGATAACATACTGGATAGAGGGAAGGTATAGGAAAAGCCTGTAGTTCCTAAACCGCAGTCAAAACTTCAAAGCGTCTAGGGAGAGTGATTTCTCAATAGCTGCAGCAAAGGGGTGGTCAGTATATCCTGATCATAAATGTGAATCTGCATTAGGCTAACCGCCGCTCTAAAGATCCTTCAGCAAAAGGGTGATGGGGGGGGGGGGGGGGGACACAACAATGAATCTTTAAAAACAGACTGGTGTACATCAAAAATCAATGTATAATATATATATATATATATTGATATAACATATGCTGGCTGTGTATTGACCCATGCACACAATGCCAAAGTACGTGGGACCCAAGCAGAGGATGCAAATTACAGCTACAAGGGTCAGTATGGTAGAATCTAATATATACCATCACAGAGATGGTATAACCATAGATGGGTGAAAGCCCTGCATGCATTGAGAAAGGTAAGCAAACTAATCAGGTTTAAAACTTATAATATACAAGTCACCCAGGAGTAGATAATGGAGTAGGTTAATGTCCAAGATATGGCAGATGTTGCAGGCAAATACCATCAAATGTATGATTGGTCTGTATAATCGTAAACAGTAAGAATGTATAAATGTAAAGTTGCTCGCTGAAAAATATTTGCACAATATGGTGTATAACAAAGGTTATAGTTAAAAAAATAGGGGTATCAAACTTACCCATGAAGGTGGAAACGGTGTTGAGCCCCAGTTCAGCAATAATTACACAAATAGCATAGCATAGCATAGCATACTGGATCGAGGAAAGGCATAGGAAAAGCTTGTAATTCCTAAACCGCAGTCAAAACTTCAAAGCGTCTAGGGCAGTGGTTCTCAACCTTCCTAGTGTCGTGACCCCTTGATAAAATTTCCCAAGTTGTGGGGACCTCTAACAGTAAAATTATTTTCGTAGTGTGGGTTGTCAGCACCCAAGGCAAGACAAGTGATTTGCGCCCCTAACCCATGGACATTTAGCGCTCCCAGAGTTCCTTCCACTCGCACAGTATTAAAACCCCTTATGGTACATTTTAGGATGTACCACTCTTTATTTTTGTTCTCCTTTCTTTGCCTTTTATCTCTTTCTATCCCAATGTCTTGTTGTTTTTTTTTTTTTCCCTTTCCCTCTCTCTATCCGTCGTTCTTGTTCTTTCTCTTATTTTTTTCTCTCCCTTTTCTTTGTTTCTCCCCCTCTTTTCCTCTCCCTTCCATGTATTCCCTATTTTTATTCCTTCTCTTACTCCTTGGTGGGGGAAATGGGTTGAGTGGCAGTGCTGGTGGGGGGTGGGATCAGTGGCAGTGCTGGGGGGAGTTCTGATCAGCCAACTTAGGTGCTCTTGATCAAGGTCCTCTGCTGATCTGAGAACTGTAGTGGGGACTTTTAATGGCAACTATAATCACAGGTAGTGTTACTCACTGTGTCTCCGGCTTCACTGTGTCTCTGACTTTGTGGTTACTCGCAGCAGAGGCACCTATGCCAAAATCAGGAGATAGGGTCTCCTCCAGCCCCTCCCACATCACATTCCTCACCAGTCAGCTGACCTCTACTCTCTGTCCCCCAGCCATGCTGTGAACTGAATGGGCGGCTGCAAAAAGGCTGAGTGGGCGGCCACGGGCTCCAGGAGCTACCCAGCTGGGCGACCACAGGCTCCAGGGACAGCCCTGCTGAGCGGCCAAGAAAAGGCTGGGAGAGCGGTGAGGGATTCAGGAACAACCCAGGATTCAGTGACCCCTGGCAAATCGTCATTTGACCCACAGGTTGAGAACCACTGGTCTAGGGAGAGTGATTTCTCAATAGCTGCAGCAAAGGGGTAGTCAGTATATCCTGATCTGTGTGGTAGAAGAAATGTCCCATAGTCAAAATGGCTGTAGATAACCGCTTCATTTCAGGACAATACCATATAAGCTACAGATCACAAGAGCAACAGATACATACCATAAATGTGAATCTGCATTAGGATAACCGCCGCCCCAAAGATCCTTCAACAAAAGGGTGATAGAGATGTAATACATGGCGCCATTGCACTCATTTATGCATCCATCTCCGGCCCAGATGTCCCACAGGCCACGTCCACAGTGGCATCAAACAGCCCAGCTGTGGGGACACTGCGCCAGCACCTGCCGTTCGCGCATGATGCAGGCCAAGGAGGATCACAAAGCGGCGATCTAAGGACCACCCAGAGGGACAGAGCCCCCTGGCCGGACCTCCACACGCCGTGTACCGTAACCAGTGTTAGGGTAATGGAAGTAGGGTGGACGTGTAGCTACAAAGTGCTGCCCCCAGGGGGCAAAGGGACCATGGCCAAGCACAGATATGAACAGGGAAAACAAACAGCCAGCTAGATTGGAAACCCGTAGGACCCCACATAGACATAAGTATATATTGCATTTAGAAAAGTTTTTAATCAAAAACAAATTACTAGTGTAACCAAATAAAAAGGGTTCAGACAAAGCCATAGATTAGTTTTAACTGATATTGGAGAGGATTAAGCATGTATTGACCCCCCACAGGTAATGGTGATGTCCTAACGACAAGCAATACATACACAAGCATTAAACAAAGTCAAATTGACTGTCAGAGAATGACAAAGCAAGTAAGGGCACATCAGATCCCAAACTACAAAAAATACAAAACTTGGGGATGGCTGACAAATTATGAACTAATAGGCCCCATAGGATACCCCCCCCCCCCCCCCAAAAAAAAAGCAATCTTGTACAAATTACAGCAACCATCCTGTTCAACAACACAAAAATACAAAACGGGACAACACACACAGACAAAACCGCTCAACAGAACAGATCAATGTTATAGAACCAAAGACTGGGTCCTTACAAGAATGGTTTGCAGGACTGAGTTTTGTTAATTCCTGAAGCACGAGTGGCGTTGAGTCGTTCAATCTACAGTTTACTTATTAATATTTTTTTTTATCCCAATTGCCTCCCCTAGGGTCCTTGGGGACTACAGCTAGGGCAATAAGAGACATAAGATGTGTCAAATCTATGGTATAAATCTAGATGTCTGCTCACCGGAGTAAGCATCTTCCCATTCGCAGAGTAATATACATGGTCATTGATTATTTTTCTGAACTGTCGAGCCATTTTGCCAACATGGAAAACTCCACATCTGCATAACATTAGGTATACAATCCCCTGTGTTCCACAATCGGCAAAACAATTTGGGATAAACTGTTCCCCCATTGGGGAGCAGGAAACTAGTACCCGGACGAATCCATGGGCAAAAAGAACATTTGTAAATGCCTCTATTTTGCCTTGGAGAAGTTGGGGTTTGGGAGTAATGACTAGAGACCAGTCTGTTCCTTAGAGAGTTTGCCCATCTATACACTACCTCAGGACGTTGTCCTATACTGTAGTTAAGGATTGAGGTTTTTGTGTTTTCAACAGAAGAGTATTCCGTGGTGCTATAATGTTTTTTGTATGCTTGCCATAATATCGATTTACTATAGCCTCTTGAAATACTAGAATTGGGAATAATGGACTTTATAGGCACGTATAAAAATATCAAATTTTATTAATTCACATAAAATTCATAAATATACAAACAATGGTATATAAAAAATATTTTTATATACCATTTTGTATATGTATGAATTTTATGTGAATTATTAAAATTTGATATTTTTATATGTGCCTATAAAGTCCATTGTTCCCAATTCTAGTATTTAAGATTATCTAGGATGTGGCACAATAATATTAGGTGTTTGCCACCTAAGGGCACTGCAATCTATTACATTTCTTACTAAAGCCTTTGCCTAAAAGGCATTGACATAGTAGTTTGGCTTGGGTTTTAAAGTCCACTAGGTGTGTACAGTTACGTAGGAGTCTAATTTTAGTATTGCGTGTAGGGAATGCTATTCTGTGGGTTTATATTTAATTTCCCTTTGTTCACTTCCTGGCCCGCTTTCCAGTCTGCTTCTTTATATAAGATATGCTCAATGCAGCCCCTATTGCCTGAGCAACTTCCTAGTTCTCCGATATCCTGTTTGCCCATTACGTGTGTTCATTGTCTAACCTTCCATGTACCAACTCTGGCTTTGTCTACCATTTTTTGCTTGCCTGCCACCCGCCCTGACTGTTGCTTGTTTCCTGTTTTTCATTATGTCTCCTGCCATTTGTACTCTGCACATGGTCTCCACATTTTCAGATGGGTGAACCGGGTGGCCACGACCTGGTTCCAGTTTGCTGCAAGTCCATCCCCACCGCTAAAGGCCCTGGGGAAGATGGGGGGCTGGGGCTTAGACTCCGCTCCCTGGGGAACCCGGAGTTAGTGATCTACAAGAGCTCACTATCACTGTATCCTGACACTGTGAGGAACACTTGTATTTCAGAGGAATATAATGGGCATGGTGGCGACCGCCGCTAAGACTACCCTATGAGGTGCTGCAGAATAGAGCAGCTTCTGCTCCTAGTTGGCCTTTTTCAGTTTTTCTTTTTTTTTTAGTTCTGTTTTATCCTGCTCTGTCTGCTAGTACACTTAAACTCAATAGGGTAATATAGTGGTTAACCAAAAAGCATGGCTTATGCTTTGTGAATGGTTGGTTTGACGGTTTGGTGTAAGTTTGCAAAAAGTGTTTAGGTCATCCAATTGGTATTTTGTGCAGTAATAAAAATACTGGTTTGATCTATTTGTTTGCTGAGCTGGAAGAACGTACAGTATGTGAGCATTCTAGGGTGTGTGGGAGCTTAGTTGGGGCTTAGGTTTATTATCTGTCATATGGCAAGTTTACCCCAAAAAAATGTCCTTACTTTTAGTCTGGTGAAACCATTGTCACCACTACCATACGTAAAAAGAATTCTCTTCAATGCCCAGATAGTCCCAGAAAATTGTTAATCTTGTAATTGTTCCTTGGCCTTGTCCATAAGAAAAAAAAGTTAAAGTATTTTTTTTTTTTTTTTTTAAGCATACTTACCTAGGTGGATGCAGCCTCGGTCCAATGCTGCATCTTTCCCCTGCCGGCTCTAAGGCTGAGAACCCGAACATCGCTGATCGCTCAGGTTCTCAGTGCTCTGGGAGCAGAGAGCTGGTGACTATCAGCTGTTCGCTCCTCTGCCCCCCAGACCCCGCCCCCAACTTACTGGAATGCTGGGCTGTGGAGGGGGTGCGAGCAGCTGGCTCCGGCTCTCGGGGGGCTCAATGAGAGGCTTAGCCGGGTGCCGGTCCAGGTATCTGGGTGGATCCCGACCATATGGTTGCGATTTTTTTTTTTTTTTTTTTTTTTTTTTTTCCCCCAGCCTGGGCTGGCACTGTAATGTCAGCCGATAGCAGACTTCATCCCACTGTCTGCTGAAAGCGAGTCACGGGGATGCAAAACGAACTACACTCCTGTGATCCATAGAAGTACAGCCAAACAAGCTTTTGCTGTCCTACTTTTTTTATTTTTTCCAGTTTCAGAGGTATCTTTTCTTTTCTTTTCTTTTTTTTTTTTTTTTTTTTTTTTGAGCTAGGTAGATAACATTTGTAATGCAATATGTTTTTCTTATCTGTGTCCTTGTATCTCCTAACCACATAATTTTGTTTTCATAGGAACAAGTAGGCTCCATAAAAGAACGCTATGAGCATCGCCTTATGTTGAAGCACCTTCCCCCAGAGTTTTATGTGTTCCTAGAGCACATCAGCGGTTTGGATTACTTCACCAAACCAGATTATCAGGTAACACACTGCATGCATCCAGTTATACTGAGATGATACTGAAAAAGGACAGTAGCCAATGTCATGCAAGAAACTCATGTACTGACTGATATGTCCCAAGTAAAGCTTCATATTCTGTCCTAAATGTTTTGTGTCTGAGCTTCCTTTTTGTCTGTTTCAGATATTGTTCTCAGCATATAAGCATTTGTGGTAGGTTAAGGTCAATAATGGTACAGAATCTGACCAGTAATTGATGCATTCCCATACACCTTCACAGTTATGTGCACGTGACTCTTTCCTTTTCCTACTGCCACACACACAACATGGAGTAGCTTGTCACCACTTGCAGTTTTTGTCAACTGACAGGTGATACAAGATGACCACACACATCCCCACAGATCCGAGTCTGGCAGATCTTCTAGCTTATAGCTGGACCCTAATCTGTGCACAATCCTCAGCCACACATAGCAATGTATTACAAATTTAACAGTGAACCTATATGGAGCATACAGACACGGGTAACATAAAGCACCAATCTCTTAGGAGAGATTTGTGCAATCTGGAATAGGAGTTTGAAGTCTTAGCTTTTATATTCCTGGGCAGGTAGTACATAGAAATATTTACAAAGGTAAAAATTACAAAAATACAAGATGAAAAAGGACATACCAACATTGGCTATGAACTAGAAGAGGAGAAAAACAGAGCCAAAACATTACTGTTTTGGACCATATGGTTTATCCTGCTGGTGGGAGGTGACTGAGCGTAAGCAATCTGCCTTGTTCAGAACAGGCTGTTCATTTTCTAGAAGTGAAGAGGACAGACTTCAACCCTTTTACCAATTACCTCTGGGGGTTGTTGCCTCACCTGCTGACATGATAGGTCTTTCCTCCTTAAGTGGCTGTAGGTTAGAAGGACCAACTGATTCTGATAGTTTGGTCGTAGCTAGAATTTCCAGTGCCAGGACATTGAGCCCAATTACAGCAAATTCCATCCTTAAGTTCTTCAGCAAGGCTGGGGTATACCATTTTGCATCTGCAGGAAGCTCAAAATGCACACAGATATCTTATTAATCTCTCTGCGACTAATATTTTGGACTTTATTAGAGGTAAAATATAATAAATCTAATCTTAAAGCTGGCCATAAATGGTCAGACTCCCGACTGGTTCAGCAGGGACCGAACGAGAGTCAAAGAATGAGTGGGCATGCTGAATGTACCCAAGTTGAGCGATCGAGGTACAACCAGCCTGTTGGATTTTTCATGTGATTATTCCTAGGGACTGTTACAGCCTGTTTCTGTAACAATACTGAACCAGTAAAATATATGTGATATCCTACCACTTTATATTTAATGTTAAACTGGTACTTACCGATTGTTGTCTTTTTCGTTCTGCAGCTTCTTTTATCCGTCTTTGATAACAGCATGAAATCCTATGGAGTTGTAGAAAGTGACCCTTTTGACTGGGAGAAGAGTGGCTTGGATGGTTCTCTAACTACCACAACAACATCAACCACCCCTCAGCTTCACACTCGCCTAACCCCTGCTGCTATTGGGTATGGATCAAGACATGCTAGGCTGTGACTTAGGCTGAGCTCACACTGGCATTTAGAGCAGGCGTTTGAGAGGCGTTAAAAAGGCCAATACAACGCCTATGCACAAGCTAAAATACACATAGTGCTGTTGACACTAAGAACTAGCGTGGCTTCAAAATTTAAGCCTCATGTCGAGTCAGGAAGCGTTTGAAGCCTTTCAGCGCCTCCCATTCAAGTCTATGGTAACGCCTTGCAAATGCTCTGGCAGGCAGTTGCGGAGCGGTTGCGGGGCGTTAAGATTCCTTCATTTACTGTAATGGAATAGGCATTTGTGAAACAGTTTTAACGCTTGTCAAACTGCCCATTGGGGGGTTTTGGGAGCATTTTTAACTCTGCACTAATGCTTGTAAAATGCCTGTCTAATGCCCATACTAACGCCATACAAACGCTATAGGAGCATTTGTTGAACATGAGAAATGTAGTCAAGTGTGAACAAGCCCTTAGACTGAGGCCAAAATAAAAAGTGTATTTTAGCTAATTTGCAATTTCTTTAATTCACTTTTTACTTAAAGTGGTTCCATAGGTAAAATGCTTTTTACCTTTAATAACACTCTCTTCAGTAAGGTAAAAATCTTCCACTAGCTTTTCTTCCCCCCCCCACCGCTAAACAGTTACCTGACACCTCTAATGATCCAGCACTATTACCGCCGGCAGCCCCACTCTTCTCTCTTCCTGGATTTATAGGCTACACTGAGTGCAACAGAACCCAAAGGGTCAGTCAAATCCTTTGAGAAGGGAGCTGGGGAGCCGTGGCTGAGCTGCACCGGGTGCTCCATAGCACATGGCTTTTGCTATGGGGGATCTCGCAGGGAGGAGAGGACAGTGCCAGCAGGGGACCAAAAAAGAAGTAAGAGACCGTCTCTGTGCAATACTGTTTCACAGATCAAGTAAATATAACCCCCCCCCCCCCCCAAGTCATCTTCCAGGACAGCTTACACGAGTGGCTCCTCCTACCAGGAAACACATGATCCATGTTTTCTTTAAAAGCCTGACATGCTCCAAAGCACTCAGTTTCATGTGTTTTCTCTGGTCAGATAGGACACATCTCCAGTTTTTTTTTTTTTTCCTATCAGGCCAGGGTGCAGGGGCCTCCTGAGTATGGTTATCTTATTTACAGGGCAGGGGATTGGGGGTATGACCTCTACTCAGGATCACCAGAACCTCTTATGGGTTCTATAGTTTTATTATGATTGTTTGGTTGCTGAGCGATCTCCCAGCAAGCTGTCCCAAGCAACTCTCTTGGGGAGAGGGGATTGCTGCCTGGTGGCTATTGGTAACCAGAGGGTTACTCCCTGAGGAGTGGAGCCATGTCTTTTGCATATCTGGGCTGAAACAAAGGAGTGCTCTTCAAAATGGTGGCCCTGGTGCAGGGAGCACATGGGGCTGTCTCTGGTATCCTCATGGCCTTGTGATGTCACTTCCGGGAGGTTTTAATAAAATAAGTTCGGTTTAGTTCTGTTTTAAAAAGACTCTAAAGCCATCAATTTAATGATTTCCCGAAACGGTTACATTCAAGGCATGCGATGACCGAATTTTGACCGGTTCCTGCTAAACCGGCTACATTTCGCCCCCCGCCCCCCACAAGTATTTTGACTCCCTGTCTTTGTATACTCCTTGCACAATAGTTTGTTGTGATAAGTGGTACTCCATAAACTATTATTATATTTAGATGACAGCACCAGAATTAAGTTGCCTTTCTATGCTTTCTTTAGCAGCTCTGACACCTGGTAAAACCAAAATAAATTTTTAATTTTTCAAGAAAGTTTTCCTTGGAGTGGGATTACTTGTTCCTGCTCTTTTTGTATTTCCTTGCTATTTAGCATTGCTCTAGGGCTCTGCCACATATTCCAAAATTAAAAATATATTGCACATTTAGGAAAAGTTCTGTTTTAACGCCTCGTCCTGGATTCTGCCATTTTCACCCTCTAATAAATTTCCTGATCAAACCATATTAATTTATACTCCTCAGCCTGCCCTGAGCTTGTGCAACGTTCCCCAGATGCTTTCAGCAATCTGCAGCATGGCCATAGACAGAGAATGACTAGTGTCCACCATTGGCCTGACTCCTGGCCATTAGTCTGGCAAGTCTTAGTGCCCAAAACTGAAGAGAGTACAAGTGAATGGGACCTGTGGGCAGGCAAACCTATATTTGTGTGTGTCAGTAGCATGAAGTTTTAATTAGTAAATTTTTTTTTTTTTTTTTTTTTTACATTTGGTTAGACAGGATCCCCTGTGTCATGTTAGTTGTGTTGTAATAAATGTTTACAACATTACTACATAATTGGGTGGCAATTTAACTTCTAATTATTAGTGATTTATTCTGTAGGCATTTGGCTTTATTCTAATGCTTTGCAAAATGATTTTAATTACTAGCAGCTGCATAGCTTAAATCAAACTGTGCATAGCTTAAATCCAAACCTGATTTTTGCCCATGAATTGCAAAGCAACAAAATTGCTTTTAAAGTGGAAGTAAACCCCCCTATTGTTTTCAGCCAAGGAAGCTGCCATCTTTGCCTCTGTTTAATCTTCAACTGCCACAGTGCTGCACATGTGATCCGTTATGACACCAGCCATTGGATGGTTTGACTGTTTGGTTGAGAGCACAGCCAATGTGCAGTTAGCATTCCCGGCATGCCTTTTTTTTTTTTTAAACTGTTAAATCGATGGGTTTACTTCCGCTTTAATGCTGACACCAGCAGCATCTTATACCTGCCTTCCCTATGTTGGCCATGTCAGGAGCCCCCCAAAAAAATTGAGTAAACATTTGACTTAATCCCTTCGTTCTGTGTAAGGCTGGGTTCACACTTGTGCGAATTGGATGCTGGTTTACCTGCATCCAATTCGCATGACAGGAGAATGTGATAGAGCCAGTTCACACATCTTTGGAGCAACCGTGGAGAGCATTGCGCAGAGGTCCTGTGCATCTTTGGCTTCATTTCAGGGCCAAATTCAGGCAAAAATTTAGGCCTGATTCGTCCCTAAAAACGGAGAACAGGGACACACGGGACCCCTGCTGTGAGCCGCATCCCTATTGGGTGTGAACCCAGCCTTGCAGTGCTGGGGCTTGGTGATTGTCCGGTCAAAAATCTAGTGCTGTCTTACAGGTGTGGAGAGATTGCCCTTTGCTCTGTGTAAACTAGAAGTCATGATGCACAGCCGAAAAGGGTATTCTGTCTTTTCTCCAGGTGGCTGAAGGGAAGGTACATGCGCTATATTACTAGAGTATTGGGACGCCCTACCCTTACACTCGCATGAAATTGAATGGCATCCTAGTCTTAGTCCGTAGGGTTCAATATTGAGTTGGCCCACCCTTTGCAGCTATAACCGCTTCAACTCTTCTGGGAAGGCTGTATTAGGAGTATGTCTATGGGAATGTTTGACCATTCTTCCAGAAGCGCATTTGTGAGGTCAGGCACTGATGTGGGCGAGAAGGCCTGGCTTGCAGTCTCCGCACCAATTCATTCCAAAGGTGTTCTATCGGGCTGAGGTCAGGACTCTGTGCAGGCCAGTCAAGCTCCTCCACCCCAAACTCGCTTGTCCATGTTTATATGGACCTTGCTTTGTGCACTCATGCACGGTCATGTTGAAACAGGAAGAGGACATCCCCAAACTGTTCCCACAAAGTTGGGAACATGAAATTGTCCAAAATGTCTTGGTATGGTGACGCCTTAAGAGTTCCCTTCACTGGAACTAAGGGGCCAAGCCCAACCCCTGAAAAACAACCCCACACCATAATCCCCCCTTCACCAAATGATTTGGACCAATGCACAAAACAAGGTCCATAAAGACATGGATGAGTGCGTTTGGGGTGGAGAAACTTGACTGGCCTGCACAGAGTCCTGACCGCAACCCGATAGAACACCTTTGGGATGAATTAGAGCAGAGACCAACATCAATGCGTGACCTCACAAATGTGCTTCTGAAAGAATGGCTGCAAAGGGTGTGCCAACTCAATAATGAAACCTACAGGTGTACCAATACTTTTGGTAACATAGTGTATGTGCAGCTGGAGGGGCTGGCATTTAAAGAGATCTTGCTAGACAAAGCGCAAGTTACCGTATTTGCCGGCGTATAAGACGACTGGGTGTATAAGACGACCCCTATTTTTCCAGTGAAAAACTTAGGTTTGGGGCTATACTTGCCATATAAGACTACCCCCCTTCCGAGGCAACACCATTTACAAAAAAACATCAGAAACAAAAAAAAAAACATCAGACTTAACATCAGAAACTGGTGAACTACAAGTCCCAGAGATCCCACAATTGGTAGGCAGCAACAATGAATCCTCTCCTCCAAAGCACCATAAATCATACCTGTATTTTAGGGGAGATCTGGAGCTGGATGTGCAGTACAGGATGCTTTGTTAATATGGAGAGCACCAAGTACACACAGTATATGATGCTGTGTTAGTACAGTAGCGCCAGGTACACTTCAGAATACAGTGTACAGACAGTGTGCACTGCTGAGCCAATCACGGCAGGCACTGTATTTTACTAATCTGTTGATGGATACAAAGCCTGCTCGGATTGGCAGAGGCTGTGACATCAGCCTGCGCCGCTCTGACTCATGTAGTCTGCTCGGATTGGCAGAGGTTGTTACCCAATCCAAGCAGGCTTAGCAGGCTCTGTATTCATCAGAGTGCATCGCCCGCCGGGATTGGCTGAGCGGCGCATACTGTATACATATTACAATTTTACAGAGCGCCCGGCGGACTGATATCCATCTGGCGGCTTCTTCACCCGGCGTATAAGACGACCCCTGCTTTTTGGCTGTGTAATTTCGGTGTAAAAGGTAGTCTTATACGCCAGAAAATACAGTAATTTTAAAATTTAAATTGCATGAACTCCCTTTGCAAAAGGATAAATTTCCCAATAATGGCAAGTAATGCTCAGAATCTCACCATCCGTCACCCTATTTTAACAAAATTCGCTCGTCATGCTGTCTTCCTCTGTCATGAACTTCAACACTAAACAAATAATCCCGTTTATCTATCAGGATTGCAAATGCCACACCCATACCTGGCGACCTGCTGCGTGAGAACACAGATGAAGTGTTTCCAGATGAACAACTCAGCGATGGCGAGAATGGAATTCCAATGATGGTCTCCCCTGAAAGGATCCCTGGATCACCCAGTCATCAGCGCCCGCAGGAGAAAGATGTTTGGGAAGAAATGGATGCCAACAGGAATAAGATTAAAATGGGACTGTGCAAGGTACTTACACTTTAACAGATGGTCCAGTTATGAACTTCTCTTAAGCCCCATACACACGCGCGGACAATCCGTGGACCAGGTCCGTCGGACCATGTCCGTCATACTTTGTCTGATGTTGGTTTTGCGTACACACGATCGGACAAAGTTGTCGGAAAATCCGATCATTCTGAACGTGGTGACGTTTGTTGCCTACGACGGGACTACGTAGAGGCTAGTAGCCAATAGCTTTGGTCTTGTAATGTGATCTGAGCATGCGTAGCACTTTGTCCGGTCGGACAAGCGTACACACGCTCGGATTTGGTGTGATCGGACCGGGTTGACGGGAAATCTTTCCAGCAGGAGATAAGACTTTGTCCGACGGACAAACCGACGAACACTGTCCGATGGTGCATACACACGGTCTGATTTTTCAACAACCTTGTCCGATCGGACCAAATTGATGAAAAAGTCCGACCGTGTGTATGGGGCTTTAGGGGTAGCACTCCTATTTTTTAAACTGGGACTTAATTTTACATTGTGCTTTGGAAAACATTTTAAAGCTCCACTTGAGATGAGCAGATATCTAAATACACAAGAGGCATATGTTATTAGTGTCTTTTTCCAGATCTGTGCAGTAATCCAGTGTGGATCCCTGCCTCTTACAGGAGCTTCCTGTAATAAGATTGGTCACTGCTCTTTTCTCTCCTTGTGCAGGGTGATTGGTCTTGTATCCGCCCCTTCCTGTTATTTTCTGCAGGCAGCCTGTAGAGGGTGGAGTTTCCTTGACCCCTCCCACAGCTCTACTCTTAGTACAGGCTATCTACAGCATAGTGGTGATGTTACTGCTAATTTTACAAGATCTTGTCTGGGTTTGCAAAGCCATAAAGTGGATTTATATGTTGTATGGATGCTAAGGAATGTTTACTTTTTAATCTTGCATTGATAATTGTGTGATTATCTTAGACTAATCTGTATACAATCTTTGGTATTGTATGCATAATTCCTCAGGCACACGGCCAAATAGGGGGCCATACAGTGTGCAAAGCCTGCATAATTACTTTCTTGGGACTTGCTGCTGGCGTGTACAACTAACTGGCCATTGAGATGAAGTAGAAGATGCCGCTGTACACTATTATGCATCAGGGTGGCGTAAAGCATGGGCGTTTGCTCCAAACACACCTTATCTATGTTCAGAGTATACGTCTAGGTGGGGTGGGTATAGGATTACCTGGGGTGAGAGGAAGTTGGTTGAATGATGCTGGCCATCAGGCTGAGGACAACTAATGCCAAAAAAAAACACTGTGAAAGATCTCCAAGCTGAAGCTGACTATTGCAGACAAAGCTTCCTCATCTTTTTTTTCTTTTATCTTGGGCTGTTCCCTTTTTAGCATGCTGCTTTTGCCTGGAGTGCTGCTTTAACTTCCACCTAAGGCCTTGTTCACACCCTGTGTGCTTTCGGGGACCCACACCTTCATGCACCCGCATGTCATATAGTGACACAGTGGCTGTGTGGGATGCTGGCATGAGGATGCATGCAGCACCTGTGCATCCCCATACCAGTAAAAAGATGGCCCTGCACAGGGGATGAAGCTAATCGCCCCATGTGAACAGGGCCTAAAGCTAAACAATTATAAATGCACTTTTTCCCCTAATAGGTACATTAGTAGGGTTTTAAAATAATACATTTTTGCATACAAATGTATTTTTATTTTTCAGGCTGCTACGGAGGAGGAACATAGTAATGGCCAGGCAAATGGTTTACATAATGCTCCAAGTCTCGGCTCTCCTGTGCGTGTAAGATCTGAAACAACACCGCTCGATCGAGATGTCCCCCTTCTGCGCAAACTGCGCAACATTCACAGCTTTGAACTGGAGAAGAGAATGACTTTGGAATCAAAACCTGATGCTGACAAGTTCTTGGAGAACTGGTAGGAAAACTTCTCTAGTTTTAGCTTTCACTCACAGTATGGGTGGGCAAAGTATTTTAAACTTAATGTAAATGAAATCCAAAGGCTTCCATGCTACTGTTTACAATTATGTCTACCTAAAAAGGCAACTTGCACCAATTGAATGAGTTACTAATATGTTAATAAAAAATTTAAATGGTAAGGATGGGGAAGGGATTTCCCTGTATATTACAAAAAAATGCAAATGTTTTAAAATTTAATGTAGAGCTGGATAGTACAATCTAGAAGCCAATGTGCATTTTTACTTAGGAGATGCATTTTAATTGGCAAATTGCCCAAAAAAAGAGAGAATTGTAACATAGATAGAATCCCTGTTGGGATTTGTAGGTTCTTTTTAATGCTTATTTACATTTTATGATGATTCTTGCACCATGATATGTGCTGAAATTGTGTACATTTTGTATATGATTCATACGTAAACCTTTATTTATAACCATGTTTTTTCAGTAGTTAGGGCGACAGTCACATTTCCATGCAGTGAAAAGTGACAATGTCCTCCTGATAGCCCACACTCTGCCTTCCAGCAAAATTATATTCACTGATCTATGCTTTTCTCATGGGCTCCCTGCTGCTGCAGGAGTCCACACTGGGTGAGCTCCACTCTTGGTTGCGTTGTAGATTGCCACATGACAGGGACTACATCTGAATCCATCAGGGTAATGTTTGGGCTTGGTGAATGGATGTTCAGCCCTAGCACTGTCCATGGAAGAAGGCACATGTTCCCTCATACCTTGAAGCCCTGCTCCAGTAGAGCAACAGAGCAAGTGCTCTGAGGTGCAAGAAAGCACAGATTGTGGGGTAGGCTATCAGGAGACGTGCCAAGTAAAGCTGCTTAGGTCACCAAATTACTGTCAAAAGGGAGTAGAGTGAACTGCTGAACCAGTGCTCCAGATTTATTCAATTTTGACTGTAATATACCTGGATTTTCAACCAAACTATTAGGCCCCTTTCACACTGGGGCGGTGAGCCGCGGTGACGGTAAAGCAGCGCTATATTTAGCGCTGCTTTACCGTCGTTTTCACCGCGGTTTGCGTTTGCTCGCGGTGCGGTTTTAACCCCCGCGAGCGGCCGAAAAGGGGTTAAACACCCCCGCAGAGCGCCGCCGTAGCGGCGCTTTGCGGCGGTATTGCCGCGGTTTCACTGCGGTGTCCCATTCTATTCAATGGGAAGGAGCGGTGAACACACCGCTCCTATCCCGCTCCAAAGATGCTGCTAGCAGGACTTTTTTTTGTCATCCTGCTAGCGCACCGCTCCAGTGTGAAAGCCCGCCGGCTTTCACACTGGAGTTAAAGGGGCAGGATTTTTTCATGCGGTGAACAGGCGCTATTTTTAGCGCTGCACCGCATGAAAAACGCTTAGGTGTGAAAGGGGCCTTAGTTTTCTACTTTTAGCTTAGTTGCCTCCTGAAATTTATAGAGGTTATCCTTTAACAAAAGACAGCATAGTAGTTTGGTTTGGTAGCTGTGTATTACTGTGTTGTGGCTGATTGCCACAGCTGACTGGCTTAGTTGCTCAAGGGTAAGAATTCATATTTGTGTTGTGAAGACAACTCAGCTGTTTCCTTTTTAAATGTTTTTTTCTTTTGCTAGTGCTGAAAAAGTTCATAAGGAGGCACATTCAAAAGAGGGACCAGTTGCTGATGGCTCTTCTCCTTCACCTTCTCAACCACGAAAGACACTTGTTGCTCCTGCCTCTACGCATGCAGACCATGTCTGGCATTATGATGATGAGTATGTGCCGGAGGTTTCAAAGCCTGGATCGGCAAGCTCCCCAGAAAACTTGGATGGAGTTGTTAGCAATGGGTTTGTAGCTGTGAATCTGAGCTCCTGCCGGCAGGAGGTTGACTCCAAAGAGTGGGTCATTGTGGACAAAGAGCGTGATTTGAAGGATTATGGCTCAAATGGAAATCGTGGCCAGAGAGTGACAGGAAGCCCATCAGAAGAAGAACCAGAGGTGCTTCAGGTGCTGGAAGAATCTCCACAAGATGGTCCTCCAAAACCAAGCTCTTGGACAGACAGTAAGGGTCATAATAAACCAGATTCAAGGGTTGGACTTGACATCATGGTTTCTTCAGGAGTGTGTATGGACAAACTGGATGTCATGTCAGGTGCTGTTGGCCAACTGCTTCCAGCCACACCTACAAGTCCTATGGAGGCTCAGGCAGAAGGAGCAATCACTCCGGTAAGAAACCGATAATTTAAAAATAAACCAATCAGAGTAAACCTTTTTTTATTTTTGTTCAGCATTCAGATTTTGTGTTTTTAGTAAGTTCCTAGGAATGCTTGTTTATATTGCTGTAGAGGGACCCTAAAGTCAGTCACATGTTTTATTTAAAATATGATCAAAATTTTTTTTTTTTGAAATATACAGCAAATTGCTGTATACAGACAGGGCAGACTGCATAAAGTTAACAGTATTGGATTCTAACAAAAATGGACCATCTATTTGTGAAATTTCTAGAAGCACAGATGCTTTCTTATTTTTTACATGACTTTTAAGATAGTGATTCATTTAATTTCAACCCAGAAGGCGTTGTGAAGTTGTAAATGGAAACTGTGAATCCAATTAAAGGCGTTTAGTAGCTTCTATTTATAATATTTAGAGTCATAAACTTTAGTTTGTTTTTGATAGAGTGGGCAAGAATTAGGATTCATGACAGGTTTTATTGTAGTTGGATACTTCATTGGAGATATTCCTTCACTTCCTGTCTGGTAAAAAGTAGGGTTTTACCGATACTAGTATCGGTGCCAATACCAAGCATTTGCACGAGTATTGGTACTCATGCAAATGCTCCGATGCTTGAGCTGATACTTGTTGTATTGGACCAGGCATCCTCTGTGTAGCAGGGGGGGCTGGGCAGCCTCACAGGTGATCGGTGCAGCAGTGGGGGGAGTTAGAAGCACCGATTCCACCCCCCATAGCCTTTCAATAAAGCAGCTGACAGCCACTTCTCCCCCTCTCCCTCCCGCTGCTGTCAACTGGTTTATTTAAAGGCTATAGGGGGGATTGGTGCTTTTAACTCCCCCCCACCGCTGCACCAACTGCCCCCGTGTCCTCCTCTGGCTTCAGGTGTCCTCCTCCAGGTCCTTCTCTGTATTCCGCGGGTCCTTGTCCTCCGCAGATACTCCTCTGGGTCCCTCTCTGTACTCCATGGGTCCTCCTCCGGCCCTCTCCCTCCCAGATCTGTCAGGATGGAGAGCAGAGGAAGGAGCCAGTACATATGTCATCTACCAGCTCCTTCCTTTTTGGAATGCACAGTGATCACGGACTATGACCATGAGCATAGTAAACTATGTTTACTATGCCTCAGTGTATGAATGAACAGTAGCCGCGGTCTTCTTTCCATTTATCTTTAGTGCAGCTGAGGCTGAGAAAGGGCATGGGGAATCTGTGCCCTCAGTCCCTTTCTCTGTCTCAAAGGGGAGATGTCAGGGGTTTGTTTAGACCCCTGCTATCTCACCAAATCCCCCCCCCCCCCCCCCAACAGGGCTGATAAAAAAAAAAAGAGATAATAATTTAAAGGTTAATTTGTAAAAATAATAAAAAAACACTGACACGTCCACTCCCCCAAAAAAAGAAAGCATCGTAACAATATAACAAAAAATATATATAAATAGTAAAAAAAAAAAAAAAAAATACTAACACAGTCAACACCTTATCAGTGCTGCATATTATTGCCACTGTCACATGACATAAAAAAAAAGTATCGGTTAGTACTTTAAGAAGTCTTAAAGTAGTATTGGTGCAACTCTGGTAAAAAGGTTATCCTAGGACAGGAAGTGAGGGGGGAAAAAAACAAACACACATAAGAAATCTTTGTTTGTTTCACTGGTACAGATTTTCTATTACGTACCATCTGGTAAAAGGTTGTCCCCAGAACAAAAGGTGAGGGGGGTTCTCTGTAATGGAGCCCCAGGTTGCAATAAAGCCTGACAAGATCTAACCTTTCCCCATTCTTCCCATAAACTTGTAAAGAAAATGGAATGAATAGGTGATAATTAGTCAGTTTAATATTTTTGAATGATTGCAGAGGATTGAATTTTCTTTGTGTCCTGATGATCACAGGCGTAACATTTAGTTTTTGCTCATGCTTAATAATGCTTGGATTTCATGCATTTATCTTAATCAGTGGAGCTTCTATGAGGAAATGCAGACAAAGCCCTACATCCATGACTTGAGCTACAGGTCATTGCATTTGCAAGCATTATTTATTTGTTTTTTTTTTCCTCCCCCTCATGACATATTCACAGCTTGGTGCTTCCCACATCCCGTTTTCCTCTACCTCAAGACCTCCTAGCAGTCCCATACGCTTCACAAGCCCTATAACATCCCAGTTGGGTCGCACAGAATCTCCACCCAAGAGAGAGGTTGGCATCCCCAAGAGTCAGTCAGCCGAGAGCTACTCTTCCTCCTCCCGTTCTGCCGGCCGCAGGAAGCTTCCCGTCACTCCCCATAGTGGCACAAAGTACCCCTCTGTAATTCGAATATCAAAATCCCAGGTGAATTACTTATGTCCATAAGTCAGTCGTCTTGTGTCTCACCATGTTAGTGGTTTGTGTCCTCACTATTAACAGTAAAACATGTTTTGTCCCCAAATTATATCCTAAAGCTCCACATGGAGGAGAGAAAATATTTTATTTCAAACTAATACGTTCTATTGTCCCATTTTGCAGTTTTCCAGAATTCAAAAAGATTTTACTGTGTTGTAGAGCCACATACCACAGCAAACTACCTAGACTGTAAAAAGAAAGGGCAGGAGGGGGTGCCAACCTGACGGATTATCTCGGTACCTGAACACAATGTGACCTAAATACTCATAATATTTTCTAAATATCTTTTATTATCACAAAATATATAATACATATAACATTATAAAAGAAATAGATATCTATTTCTTTTATAATGTTATATGTATTATATATTTTGTGATAATAAAAGATATTTAGAAAATATTATGAGTATTTAGGTCACATTGTGTTCAGGTACCGAGATAATCCGTCAGGTTGGCACCCCCTCCTGCCCTTTCTTTTTACATGTACTCTATAGGATGAGGTACCTCCCTTAGCTTGTTCATACAATTCTATACCTAGGCTGTAAGCCAAGTGGTCAAAGAGTACTAGTGATATAGGTCATATGCTTTTTAACATACAGTGTCCTACCAACCATCAACACATTTGAATGTGAGGACCAATCACAGTCTAGTTATTGTAAAATACAGGCAAGCACAGCGCTGTGATTGGTGGGTTGGTTAGCAGCCCTACACCTGATGGTTCCACTGCTTTAGCCACAGGCCACCTACAGATCTAGGCTTTGTCAGAATTACTCTTATGATTCAAATTCCAGAAAGTATCTAGGTTTTCAGATCCATGCCCATTGCTTCAGATGGATATCTAGAATTTTGGGGAGGATGGGGGGAAAAAAACAAGACAAGTCAAGTCACTAAACCAGACAGTAGCAGACTCTGCTTAGAGCAGATTAGAGGCTTTTATGTTCATGTCAAAATAGTAAAAAAAAAACACTTTTAAGTAAATGTTGCTATGCCTATAGTCGCCACCGGGGGCTGTCAAGAGCACGTACCTGTTCCATGCTTGTCAGTCTCACCTCTGTGTACAATCTGCACGCTTCCTCTGGCCCAGGCTCCAGGTAAAGTCGTGGGAAAGGGGGGTTTTCTTCTCCTAGGAATGTCCCCCCACCTGGATAGCTTTCCTCCAGGCAGAGGGAGCATGGCATTAGACGGCCGTGTGCCGCGCTGCTCCCGCCACCATTACAGCAGTTCCCTTAGGCAGCTCTCCTCCACCCCAGTCCTCCCCCATGCGGTCTGGTCAGTATCGGAGCCCGCTTGTGCGGGAAAATGCTGTATTTTAAAATAGATGAGGGAGGGGGGCGCGATGGGTGGTCGGAGGAAGGGGCGGGGATTAGCTGCGTTGGCACGATTTAGCGTCCACAACGCAGGCTGCATAGCTATAAAATGCGCCTTTTTCAGGTGCATACAGCTAGGAGGGACACAGAGCGGACGGGTGGCATGTGAGTGGGTGACACAGGCATTCCCAGGCACATTTACTTTAAGCATCAGGCTGAGCTTAATAGCAGCGGCAGTTGCTGGACTATTGCTCAGCAGTGGGTGCATTTTTTTGGTGGTACATCTGCGTTTGTGCTCAGAAATATGACCAGAGGAGGTGGTTCAAATGCCACAAAGACCAAGGACACAAAGGGGTCACCCTCAGGTCCTAAGGACCCTCCCTCTGACAAGCCTCCTTAGATTGGGATGGTGTTGCAGAGTGAGCCATCAGGGGCTGCAATTGCTTCCGACACTTCAGCCCCTGTCTATATAACTAAGCAGGTTTTCTTGTCAGCTATGAGTGGTTTAGAGGAAAGATTAGTGGCTTTAATCATGTGTTCACAGAGTGGAAGAAAACGCATTAGGTCGCCTTCTACCACCCAGCATCCCCAAACGGAGGAACTGTGGGAGGGGGAAGATGAATCTCCCTCAGGGGACCGTGAACAGGCTGATGATTCCTCTTCCGAGGAATCAAGTGGGGAAGGACCTTCTTCAGTTTCACATGCTGAGAAGTTGCTGGTGCATTCTCTTACTGAAATGGTCCGCGCCACATTTAAGCTACCCTTAACGGAGTCGGTTGAAGAGCCCACTTCCTGTTTGGGTTCACTAAAGCCCCCGCAAGCCTTGCGTGCCTTTCTTGTCCATTACTAAAAAAGCTTATTTTTTCTGAGTGGAATCACCCAGATAAGCACTTTTTTCCTCCTAAAAAGTTTTCAGCACTATGGAGGAATATACCAGAAATTGACGCTGCTATATCCTCTGTGAATAAAAGTTTAACTTGTCCGGTTGACAATGCGCAAATGCTTAGGGATCCAACTGATAAAAAATTGGAATTCCTGTTAAAAAATGTTTTCTCCCTGGCAGGTTCAGTGGCACATCCTGCAGTGGCGGCAATTGGGGTATGTCAGTCCTTGAGAGACCATTTGAAACAGGTACTCAAGGTGTTCCCTGAACAGCAGGCCCAGGAATTAGCTGAGCTGCCAGCAGCTTTGTGCTTTGCAATTGACACAATCAGAGATCCTATTCTTCAAACCTCTCGCCTTATGCTTGCGTTGGTACATATGCATAAAATCTTACGGTTAAAAAATTGATCGGCCGAAGCGCCATGCAAAAAGCTCATGGCTGGTTTTCCTTTTCGTGGTGAAAAGCTGTTTGGGGAGGATTTGGACAAATATATCCAAAAAATACCAAGTGGAAAAAGTACCCTTTTGCCAGTTAAGAAAAAGAGTAAACGTCCCTCATTTAAACTGGCTTCTTCTCCAGTGCCAGGGGCATCATCCTCCAGGCAGTCGCGACACGGCCTCCACGTTCAGGTTCAAGAGGTAAACTCAGGGTCAACCCCAGGGACAAAAGAAGTCCTGGGGGAGGAAACCCCACAAGACAGAATGCTAAAGCCTCTTTATGAAGGGGCCCCCCGCTCGCTCGAGTGGAGGGAAGACTTCTGCAGTTCTCAAAGGTCTGGCAGGAAGAATTTCGGGACAGATGGGTGGTCTCCACAATAGCTCTAGGTTACAAACTAGAGTTCCGAGAATTCCCATCTCCTCGTTTTCCTCAGGTCAAATGTCCCCAAAGATCCAGAGAAAAAAGTCTCTCTTTCTAGCGTTAGACCGACTTTGTCACAAAAAGTGATCATGGTGGTCCCCGTGGAAGAGCAGGGGTTGGTTTTATTCAAACCTTTTCACGGTACCAAAACCAAATGGGGATGTCAGACCCATTCTAGATCTCAAAGATCTAAACCGGTTCCTGAAGATTCGCTCTTTTTTCGCATGGAATCAATCGATCAGTAGTCTCCATCCTACAAGGGGGAGAACTTCTGGCATCAATCGACATCAAGGATGCATACCTGCATGTACCTATTTTCCCCGCTCACCAGAAGTATCTGCGTTTCGAAGTAGAAAAACTTAATTTTCAGTTTGTAGCCTTGCCTTTCGGTCTAGCTACTGCACCTCGGGTGTTTACAAAACTTCTGGCCCTTCCCCTGGCCAGGTTAAGGACTCAAGGTATAACAATAATAGCATACCTGGACGACCTGCTCTTAATAGACTGGTCGGTAGTCCGCTTGGACCAAAGCGTGGTCACCACAGTCAACTACCTTGAATACCTAGGTTGGGTCATCAACCTAGAGAAATCGTCTTTAAAGCCAGTTAGAAGATTAGAGTACTTGGGTCTGGTCATAGATACAGCCCAGAAGAAGGTGTTATTACCCCAGGCAAAGATCAGCGCCATAAAGGAGCTGGTCCAGGGGGTCAGGGCAAAGAAGGGTCCTTCCCATTCGCCTTTGTATGAGGTTGTTGAGGAAGATGGTGGCTTTATTCGAAGCAGTTCCCTATGCTCAGTTTCATTTGAGACTGCTGCAAAACAGTATCCTATCGGCCTGGAACCAGAAGATTCAGGCACTAGATTTTCCAATGCGTTTCGCCAAAAGTGCGCCAGAGCCTCAGTTGGTGGAGAATATCCGAGAATCTGCAGAAGGGGAAATTCTTCTTACTGGTTACCTGGAAGGTGGTAACAGATGCCAGCCTTTCACGTTGGGGAGCAGTCCTGGAAGAAGCGTCTGTCCAAAGGAAATGGTCCAGAACCGAAAGGACCTTGCCCATCAACATTCTAAAAATTCGGGCAGCGTGTCTACATTCACCAAAACATTCAGGTTGCAGAATTCTCCTGTCAGGATTCAATCCGACAATGCCACAGCAGTGGCTTATATCAATCACCAAGGGGGCACCAGAAGTCAGGCAGCCCAGGGAGAGGTAAACCATAGCCTAACCTGGGCAGAAAAACTTGTGCTGTGCATTTCGGCAATCTTCATTCCAGGGGTAGAGAATTGGCAGGCAGACTACTTAAGTTGCCAGCAGTTGTTCCCAGGGGAATGGTCCCTTCACCCGATGTCTTCCTGGCTATATGCCAAAGATGGGGAATCCTGGATGTAGATCTGTTTGCGTCCAGGTTCAACAACAAAGTCGACAACTTTGTGTCAAGAACAAGGGATCCACTTGCATGCGGAACAGATGCGTTGGTGACGCCATGGGATCAGTTTTTATTGATTTATGCATTCCCTCCTATTCTGCTGCTACCTCTACTTCTTCGCAGGATCAAGCGGGAAAGGAAGTCTGTAGTTCTTGTGGCCCAGAAGATCTTGGTATGCAGAAATAGTAAAGATGGTGGTAGGGGCCCCATGGACCCTACCACCACGTCCAGACCTGCTATCGCAGGGACCAGTGTTCCATCCTACTTTACAAACGCTAAATTTAACGGTTTGGCTATTGAAACCCACATTCTAAGGAATGGTGGGCTTTCAGGCTCAGTGATACCTACCTTGATAAATGCAAGGAAGCCAGCTTCCAGAGTCATTATAGAGTCTGAAAGGCATATGTTGCTTGGTGTGAATCCAGGGGTTGGCATCCTAGGAAGTATGTCATTGGGTAGAATTCTTGGCTTTTGGCAAATGGGGCTAGAAATTAAACTGGCCTTGAGTACTATCAAGGGCCAGGTCTCGGCCTTATCAGTGTTGTTTCAGCGTCCACTTGCTTCACATTCTTTGATCCGAAGCTTTATACAGGGGGTAATGCGGTTTAATCCACCGGTTAGGGCACCCCTGAACCCTTGGGACTTGAATTTAGTTCTGTCTGCATTACAGAAACAGCCTTTTGAGATGATCAACATATTCCTTTGGTCCTTTTGACAAGAAAGCTAGTTTTTCTGGTAGCCATTTCTTCTGCAAGAATGGTATCAGAGTTGGTGGCTCTTTCTTGTAAAGAGCCATATTTAATCGTTCACAAGGATAGAGTAGTATTGGGTGCTCATCCTAGCTTTCTGCCAAAGGTGGTTTCAGGTTTTCACCTAAACCAGGATATTGTTTTACATTCATTTTTTCCAGAACCCTGTTCTAAGGAAGAAAAGTCATTACACTCTTTGGATGTAGTGAGAGCAGTCAAGATCTATTTGAAGGCGACTGCTCAGATTGGGAAAAGCGATGGTTTGTTCGTGTTGCCTGAAGGTCCTAGGAAAGGACAGGCAGCATCGAAATCCACTATTGGCAAATGGATTCGGCAGGTAATTATTCAAGCTTATGGCTTGAAAAAGGTTCCACCTTTTCAGGTCAAAGCGCACTCCACCAGGGCTGTTAGTGATTCTTGGACAGTGCATCACCAAGCCTCCATGGCCCAAATCTGCAAGGCCGCAACCTGGTCTTCAGTCCATACAGATTCTATCAGGTGGATTTAAGAAGGCATGAGGATATCGCCTTTGGGCGCAGTGTGCTGCAGGCAGCAGTATAGGTCCTCGGGTCTGATTGCACCCTACTTTTGTTTGTGTCCCCTCACCTCAGGTGGCATTGCTCTGGGACATCCCATACGGTTATTACTGTGGCTCTGTGTCCCGTGATGTACGATAAAGAAAATAGGATTTTTATAACAGCTTACCTGTAAAATCCTTTTCTTGGAGTACATCACGGGACACAGAGGTCCCTCCCTTCTTTCTGGTTACACGTGTGTTGCTTTGCTACAAAACGGAGGTACTCCCAGTAAGGGGACGGGTTATATGGGGAATTGAACTTCCTCTTTAGGGTGTGCCAGTGTCCATCACCTGAAGGTGCCATTTAACCCATACAGTTATTACTGTGGCTCTGTGTCCCGTGTTTCAAAATTCTTTCTGTGCAAAGAATTCTCTCTGCTCTTCTGAAGCCACAGCCCTCAAAAGAAAGGAAGAGAAAAACTGGGCAGTCTGCCAAGACTCATAACATTCTTTATCAGTTGAACTTAAGTATAAACATTGTAACAATTTGTCAGTGGAATAGACTGTGTGTAAGGCCCCTGTCAGTTTTGATGGCGGACCTGAACGGGTGCTCCATGCTAGTCTATGGAGTGACGGGTGTCAGCGGTGACATGTCCGCTGACATCCGATCCGCTAAAAGCAGACGGATGGCTACGTTCGCATCTGTCGCTGGCAGATCGGATTGGGTGAGATCTGACATGCTGTCAGTTTTTATCCGATCTCTCCATAGAAACCAGCGGTGCTCGACAAGCTCCTCCCCGCTCAGTGAGCAGAGAGGCACCTGTCATCCGCCGGCTCAGCGGAGCTCAACCGAGAGATCTCCCGCTGAGCTGGCGGACAGAGGCGGACTCCATGGAAGCGGATCCGCCTCGTGAGAAGGAGGCCTTAGTGAAAAAAGTTTAACCACTTAAACACTAAACCTTTTTCTGACATTTGTTGGTTTCAAGTTAAAATTATTTTTTTTGCTAGAAAATTACGTAGAACCCCCAAACATTATATATACTTTTTTAGTAGACACCCTAGAGAATAAAATGGTGGTTGTTGCAATATTTTATGTCACACTATTTGCGCAGCAGTCTTTCAAATGCAATTTTTTTTTTTAATAAATAAAAATTTTTTAAATAAATAAACAGTAAAATTAGCCCATTTTTTTTTTTTTGTATAATGTGAAAAAAAATCGTGATTCTCATTTTGGCCAAAATTGGGAAGCTCTAGTTTCAGTTCAGATTGCTCTCCTACTACAGGAGTTGACACCCCTTAACTACTAAATATTGGCAAGCATGGAATTCGCAGCTGTTTTAGAAAAAAAAAAAAAAGGGTCCTGAGCCTTGCAAATTTGCATCAAAAACGCACCCGAGCCACTGAACAAATGCTTTTTTTGTTCGCAGTGAAAACGGACATACATTTCGCAAAGGACATGTGTGAACTCAGTCTTGATAGTGCTATACCTAGAACTGAGAGTTTCAGATACTTACAGATCAGACTTTTTTTTATCACACTCCCTGCCAACCATCCTATCCTCCTACTGTAAAGAATTATGCATTACCGCTCCCAACGTGTAAGGTGAAACCATTACAGTGGGGAAAATACATTTTTGCAGATTTTGTACGTTTGCCCACTTACAAAGAAATGAAGGGTTTATCATAAGGTACATAAAATCAACCAAAAATCCTGAAAAAACACATGAGTTTGATGAGTAAAATAAGTATTTGATCCCCATGCAAAACATGACCTATTACTTGGTGGAGAAACCCTTGTTGGCAAGCACAGAGATAAGACTTTTTATTGTAGCTGGTGACCAGGTTTGTACACATCTCAAAGGATTTTGGTCCACTCTTCTTTACAGATCTCGAAATCCTTAAGGTTTTTTGGCTGTCGCTTGGCAAAGTTTTAGCTTCCTCTATACATTTCCTAATTTCCTATAGGATTAAAGTCTGGAGACTGGCTAGGCCACTCCATGACCTTGATGTGCTTCTTCTTGAGCCACTCCTTTGTGGTCTTAGTGGAATGTTTTGGGTCATTGTCACCCATTCATGACCCATCTTCAGTGTTCTGGCTGAGGTGAGAAGGTTCTCATCCAAGATTTTACAATACATGGCCCCACCCATTGGCCCCTCAATGGGGCAAAATCTGTCTGTACCTTTTTAGCAGAGAAACAATCCCAAAGCATAATGTTTCCACCTCCTTGCTTGACTGTAGAGATGGTGTTCTTAGGATCATAGCCAGAATTTTTCTTCCTCCAAACACAGCAAGTCCCCCCCTCCTCCAAGAAGGCACATGTATAGTCATGCCAATGAACATCTAAATGATTCAGAGAAGGATTGGGAGAAAGTGCTGTGGTCAGATGAGACCAAAATTGAGCTCTTTGGCATTAACTTGAATTGCCATGTTTGGAGGAAGAAAAATGCTGACTATGACCGTAAGAACACCATCCCTACACAAGCACGGAGGTGGAAACATGATGCTTTGGGGCTGTTTCTCTGCTAAAGGTACAGCCTGATTTTGCCTCATTGAGGGGCCAATGGACGGGGCCATGTATTGTAAAATCTTGGATGAGAACCACCTTCCCTCAGCCAAAACACTAAAGATGGGTCGTGGATGTGTCTTCCAGCATGACAATTACCCAAAACATACCACCAAGGCAACAAAGAAGTAGCTCAGCAAGAAGCACATTAACCACTTTCAGACCGGACCATTTTGCGATTCGGCACTGCGTCGCTTTAACTGACAATTGCACGGTCGTGGCTCCCAAACAAAATTGGCGTCCTTTTTTTTTCTCCCCACAAATAAAGCTTTTTTTTGGTGGTATTTGATCACCCCTGCGTTTTTTTTTTTTGTGTGCGCTATAAGCAAAAAAAGAGCGACAATTTTGGAAAAAACACATTATTTTTGCTATAATAAATATCCCCCCCAAAAAATAAATAAATTAATTTTATATATATATATATATATTTTTTTTTTTTTGCTCAGTTTAGGCCGATACGTATTCTTCTACATATTTTTGGTAAAAAAAAATCGCAATAAGCGATTGATTGATCGGTTTGCGCAAAAGTTATAGTGTTTACAATATAGGGTATAGCTTTATGGCATTTTTATAATTTTTTTTTTTTTTTTTTTTTTACTAGCAATTATGGCGGACACATCGGACAATTTTGACACATTTTTGGGACCACTGTCATTTTTGCAGCGATCGGTGAAAATAAATTGCACTGATTACTGTGTAAATGACACTGGCAGTGAAGGGGTTAACCACTAGGGGACAGGGTTAAGTGTGTGCTAGGGATGTGTTCTAACTGTAGGGGGGAGGGGCTGTGTTACACTACACTGAGCAGCTCTCCCAATTACAGGGAGAGCTGATCAGTGACAGTGTCATTAGGCAGAACGGGGAGATGCTTGTTTACATCGGCATCTCCCCGTTCGGACTCTCCGTGAGACGACCGCGACCCGACTCGCGGAGCTCGCGACAGGCCGGGTGGCGCGCACGCGAATGGCGCGGCTGAAAATTCAAAGGGACGTACCTGTACGCTCTTATGCCTGTCCGTGCCATGCTGCCGACGTAAATGTACATGCGGTGGTCGGCAAGTGGTTAAGGACATGGAGTGGCTTAGTCAGTCTCTAGACCTTAATCAGTCTCTAGACCTTAATCCTATAGAAAATTTATGGAGGGAGCTGAAACTTCGAGTTGCCAAGCGACAGCCAAGAAGCCTTAAGGATTTAGAGAAGATTTGTAAAGAGTGGGCCAAAATCCCTCCTGAGATGTGTGCAAACCTGGTAACCAACTGCAAGAACCGTCTTACTGCTGTGGTTGCCAACAAGGGTTTCTCCACCAAGTACTAACTCATGTTTTGCTTGGGGATCAAAAACTTATTTTACTCACTGAACTGCAACTTAATTTATAGCATTTGTATCGTGTCCTTTCAAATCTGCAGGGGATCAAATAATTAATTTTCTCCACTGTATAAAACTCTACGGACCTAGCTTTCCAACCTCAGAAAACTGCCCCTATGCAGGCCTCATGCCGCCTCCACACGGTCGGAATTTCCGATGGAAACATTCCGATGGGAGCTTTTCATCGGATTTTCCGACCGTGTGTATGCCCATCGGTCTTTTTCTGTCTTCCCTTTTATAGTGCAGTCGAACGTCTTTTAAGGTGTGGTGTTATTGACTGTCGGATGGAAAAACCATCAGAGCTTTTTCCGATGAGAATTCCGACCGTGTGTACGCAGCATTAGAAGTTGATTTGCCAAGGAGAACATTTGTTAAGAAAAAAATAAACCTATACATTCTGCAAATTTTTTACGGTATTATTGTTGCCGGAAGAGAAGTAAAAATGTAATCCATTGTAATTATCGCCTTGTGCCAGAAGATCTTGTATATGTCCTAGGTGCAGCAGAACATTTACAGTCGATGAGTTTTAACGGTTTAGCAGTGACAAGAAGTACTTGCTAGGTATCGGAGGTGCTTGTTATCGCTGCAGAAGAATCTGCTAAAGTTAAAGTGTAACTAAAGGCAAAACTTTTTTTTTTCTTTTTTAGTTTTAAATAGAGTGGGGGGGGGGGGGATTATAACACCTGTCCGTTTTTATCGGAGTGGATTTGGTTTAAGTTGAGTCGATTTTAAATTGCTAGTAAAAAGGCTCGATTTAAATCATAATTTTTAAAGAGCACCTGTCATCTCTGCTCCGCAGTGGCTCCTCCTCTGACCCGCTGTTGACTCACCAACAGTCCCATTCACTTTAATAGGACAGCTGGTGATGTGGCAGTGACACAACAAGGTGAGGAACAAGGCAGCAACAGGTGAGTGGATGCCGCTAACAGGCGCTGCCATGAAGGATCTGAAATGACAGGTGCTCTTTAAATGTAAGGACTTATTTTTGCTGGTAGTTAGAATCTTTAATATTTGCAAAAAAAATGAAGGTTTCCAATTTAGAATAATAAGCGGTCAGGTTAGTAAAGCAGCGATATCAGAACCGCTTCAATCATACAGTTTGTAGTGTACATAAATTTGCAAAACAAAAGGCTAAAGGAATATTCCTGAACTTGGTTTGATCTCATGGTTGCTGTAAAATTGTGTGAATGCAGTGCATGTCATCTCAGCTTGCAGAGCTTGGATTCATTGAATGAGTTTACCAAAAATGGAAATCTTGCAGAATATACAGCCTTATGCTAAATAACTTGGCTCCATTTCATGCTGAATAAACTAAATTATTAATGTATCTTAAATGGAAAAACAATATTTTAGATAGATTTTTACTCTAAAAGCATTTTATTAAATAAAATTTGATTTAAATAAAAAATATCCAATTTAAATATAAAAAAAAAATCTGATTTAAAAAAAATCAGATTTTGTTTTTTTAATATTTACATTTTTAATTTTTTTTTTTTTAATAAAATGCTTTAAGAGTAAAAATCTATGTAAGATACATTGATAATTTAGTTTATTCGGCATGAAATGGAGCTTTGTTATTTAGCATGAGGCTGTATATTCTGCAATATTTACATTTTTGGTAAACTCATTCAATAAATGCAAGCTGAGATGACATGCACTGCATTCACACTATTTCACAGAAACCATGAGATCAAAAGAAGTTCAGGAATAAGGATGAGCTCAGGCATGTTCGCAAACAGCACGCGCAGAGCCCGCCAGGAAGTCGGCACTGCGGAGCGCTAATCACAGGCAGTGAGACATTTGTCCCAATGCGCTTCTGCAGAGATCGGAAATGTCTCACTGCCTGCGGTGCAGTGTCGACCTCCTGGCGGGCTTGAACACCATTTTCAGAAGCGCGTGCTACTCACATATGCATTCGCTTCTGCACACAATATTATTTTACTTTTTATTTTTACACTGTTCGTTAAGAAAAAAATGTGTCACTTTTATTCCTATTATAAGGAATGTAAACATCCCTTATAATATATATAAAAAAAAGCATGACAGGACCTCTTAAATATGAGATCTGGGGTCAAAAAGACCTCAGATCTCATGTTTACATAGAAAAAAAAAAAAGCTAATTTTAAGAGCTATTGGCGGAAGTGACGTTTTGGCTGCTGACGGCTCCGGTAATCGGCGGAGGGCACCGGAGCATGGTGAGAGGGGGCCCTGTCCCGCCACCAATAAAAGTGATATTGCGGCAAATTAGCCGCAGAGACCACTTTTATCTGAAACCAGACAGCTCACTGAAGAAGAGGATACCGGGGTTTTGGCAGCTAGCTGCTGCCATAACAATGATATTCCTCTTCAAAGTGCTGTTGTATATTGTCGTGAGCTGGTCCGGAAGTGGTTAAATCATTGATTTTTATTCACCCTGCTCTTTATTGCTGTCTGTGCCCTCGGTTATAGCCCTCCCTTGCCTCCTAATACTGATACTAGGCATTTTCGCGAGTATCGATACTCTCAAAAATGCTCCAATACCCGAAACTGATACCGGAAGTGTTGACAGCTTGGGAGCAGAACGCAGACGCCTTCTCCTCTCCGCTGGTGCGAGGCCGTCTTAAAACACGGGCCAACCTTGGCACTGCCCAAGGGCCCCAGGGGCATGGGGGGCCTCCTGTAATTCCCCCACCACTTTTGCACTTTCCAGCGCTCCTCTAGCACTTTGCAGGGTGTAAGGAGGAACCCCCAAAGGCAGAGCATGTTACTACTGCCTATGGGGGTGAGATCTGTCCTGGTCCAATCACAGGGGATCGAGAGGAGAGCCGGCGGGGATCGGAGCAGTAGACTTCCCTCTAGCACAAGCAGCAGTGGTAAGATCATGCCCGGATCTAGTCGGGTACTGGGGAGGGGTTGGTTCACGCCTTCCAAGCCCTCCACCGCCCCTGCTGCTTTTTGCCAGCTGTCTCCCATTCCCACATGGTACACAATTTGAGAACAACACTAAGAGCTGCTCCTCCCCATCCCATTTCCTTACAGCTACGATGTGCACAGTATGTAGCTAGCTACTGCAACTACAATGCCGTTCATATCATGGAATTTCACATGCAACCAGTAGCTAGCTGTACACTGTGCACATTTTAGCTGTAAGGGAATCTGAATTAAGCTTCAGTGTGTGGAGAGCAGGAGCTCTGCTTGTGTTCAGGCTGTGTACAATGCAGGGATGGGAGACAGAACTCTGCCTAGTACACTGCCAGCAGTGACCCCTGTAGTGTGGCCTCATAACCCCCTGTACTGTGGCCTCCTAACCCCCTGTATTGTGCCCTGCTAACCCCCCTGTACTGTGCCCTCCTGTAACCACCTGTACTGGGCCATCCTAACCCCCCTTCTGTACTGTGCCCTCCTAACTCCCTTACTGTGCCCCTCTGCCCTACCCCCTACTTTACCCTCCTGTAACCTTCTTACTGTGCCTTCCTAACCCCCTTGTATTGTGCCCCCCCCCTGCTGTCACCTCTGCCCCCATGTCTCCCAATGACCCTCCCATCCTCATCCTCTCCCCTCCAGTGATCACTGGCTTTTCCATCCCTATTTCACCCTGCCCTCACATACCTCCTCTATTTTCCCCCACTTTGCCCTCACCCCAGCCTCAGCCAACTACCTAACGCCCCCCCCCCCCCCCCCCCCCCAATGTCCCAAACCACCCCTCTACCTACTATTCCTAGGCTAAAGGTATCGGTAATTGGTATCGGCGAGTACGTGGAAAAAAAGTATCGGTACTGGAACTCTGTTAAAAAAAAATTGCATCAGTGCATCCCTAGAAAAAATGCATTTAGTTAAACCTTAAAGTGGTTGTAAACCCACCCAAAAAAAAAAACCCTGCGAGACAAAGGCATAATGAGCTAGTATGCATGGCATACTAGCTCATTATGAAATACTTACCTTAGATCGAAGGCCCCACAGCGGTTCGGATAGTGCTCTGGCCGGCAACATGTCTCCCGGAATTATTTCCAGGTATCGCGGGGCTCCGGCACTTTGATTGGCCGGAGCGGCAATGACATCACTCCCGCGCGTGGGAGCCGCCGGTAACGGCACATCAGCTGAAGAAACTGCATGATTGGTCCGTTTCTTCAGTGCGCATTTGCTGATGATGTGGATATCTCCTAAACCGTGCAGATTTAGGGGATATCCAAGGTACCTACAGGTAAGCCTTATTATAGGCTTGACTGTAGTCAAAAGTTCTCTGTAAGGGTTTACAACCACTTTAAGCAGTGTCCTTGCCATACCATTGAAAAGTAAGTGGGCCTTATGAATTGTGGTTGGATAGAGGCCACTTCCTTATCTATTTAACCTGCCTTAAAGGAAAGCCAAAAAAGTTTACTGGTTGGCTAGGTTGGTATTGCTAGACTATTCCTAATCAGCCAGAAGCCCTTTATTTCTTACAAAACCTGATTACAGTGCCTAGAATGGCCACTGAGGCTTCATGCACACTGGACGTTTCTCTATCTCTCCTAGACACCTTACCTGCTGGCAGTGGCATTTTGGCAGAAAAAACACTTGAAGTTTGTAAATGCGTTTAACGGGTTTTAGCTGTGTCAAGCATTTGGGGGGTTAATTCATTTAATTGGCCAGAATAATTTTTTCTGGCCATTTAAATTAATCCACACTTGATGCTAAACACACCTAGCATTAACATGTGTTCAGACGCATTTACATGCGTCAAGCTTTTTTTTGGCCAAAACCCAGCTGCTCCTGGATGCACTGTCAGTGAATTTTTCATGCTTTTAAACGCCCCTGCCTCTAAAATCCTCTAAAAAGCCCATGTGTGCATGGACGCACATGCTAACACGCAGGGGCATTTGGAGATGGAAAAAAAACCCAGATGCCCTTAGGAGCAGCTGAAAAAATGTACAGTGTGCATAAGGCCTGAAAGAGAAATAAAGAAAAAAAAAAAGCTACATTTTCCCATTGACACAAGCCTAAAGTCTGTCAACACAAGACCTTTAAGCGACACGGTCATCAACCGCATCCGTCATTTTGATGTGTGTTGGATGCTTGCATCTCTTTGTCGCTCCCTGTTATTTTTCTGATGACAATGTCTCTTTATGATCCTGTGTTATTGCTTCTAAAATTACTCAGAATTCATTGACCGGTGCATTTGACCTGTAGTTGATTTATTCCTGACCTGCTTCAAGCTGTTTTTGTATTGCTTTAGACAGGGCTCGACAAACCCCGGTCGCCAGGTCGCAATTGCGACTAGAATTGGGGTTCTGGCGCCTGGGGCGACACAGCTGCGGTACCCTGTCAACCTGTGGACCCCGACCCCCGCCGTGCGATTGCATCGGGCCCCGCCGGCCAGAAATTTAGGCTGCGGCTTTGTGGCCTTCTGAAATCCTTCTGTAATATGGCGCCATCTTGTGGTGGCCGTTGGTATTGCAACACCTCTAACAATGCTAATGCAATGTTAACCACTGGGCACTTTTCAGCTTTCGGTGCTCTCATACTTTGAATGACAATTTCTCACTCATGCAACACTGTACCCAAATGAATTTTTTGTCCTTTTTTCACACAAATAGAGCTTTCTTTTGGTGGTATTTAATCACCGCTGGGTTTTTTATTTTTTGCGCTATAAATCAAAAAATACTGAAAATTCGTTTAAAAAAAAAAAAATCTTTGTTTCTATTAAAATTTATTGGCAGAGTATTGGCAGAGTATTGCACAGTGCTGGCAGAGTATTGCACAGTGCTGGCAGTGTAGCTGTCACTGACCAGCGCTGTGGGCACTACACATCCAGCCCACAGCGCTGGTCCCATCTCTCCCCCTCTCAGCTTCTCCCCTCTCACTGTACCGATCGATACAGAGAGGGGAGAGAGGAACCAGCGTCCTTGGGACCTGGCGGTCACGGATGTTCCCGAGTGCAGGCCAGGGGGCACGCAGGAGCAAGGTTCTGGGAGGACGTCCTACGGTGCCCAGTGCCACCTGTCAGTCGTCGTCATTAAAGAAAAAACCTGGCTCCTAACTTTTTTTAGCTGGCTCCTAGATTCCAAGCAAATTTGTCAAGCCTTGCCTTTAGACTTTTATGAGGAGAGATGCCTTCTGATGTAAACAAAAGCTGTACTCTCTACAGAGACCCTAAAACTGACCCACATTCAGATGTTTGCATAAAAGCTGTATTGCCAATATTCTTGCACATGTTTGCAACATGTGTAAAGGCCTATGCACTTGATCACATGACCCCTCCTTTTAGCAGATGTCACATGACCAAGTGCCTAGCTCTTTACATGGGTGGTCAGCACTGAATGGAACCTTGCTTTCTTCTGCAAAGATAAATATATCTGCTCACCAAGAACTCCTAACAGACGCTCTAACCCTTTCCCCATTCTATTCAAAACTAGGGGAAAATGTTTTGCATAGAGTCCTGCTTTAATGTTTGCATGTAAGACTGCTTTACTAAATAGAGCAAAATTGTGCATACTTATGTGTAGAGTGTTCAGAGGGAAGTAGCAAAAATAAATGTGTTTATTTAAAGTGTTAAAAAGTTAAATGAAGTCCATGCAAAATCTAAAATCCCTACCTCTATAGACACCAGGGATCTAACACTAACCTCTCTATCCCCGTAAAGAAAAGATGAGCATACATACCTTTTTGGAAGCCGATCTGACCCACTCCGACCTGATTTCCATCTCTGGAAGCTCTGCAGAGGACACTGAGGACAACGGCTGTGAAATGAATGGGAAGTGATGTCCCCCATAGAGTTACTATGGGGCTTCCATTGTCCTCCGTCTCCTCTGCACCCGCCTACACAGAGAAGCTGCGGCTGACAGCTCAACATGGGATGTGGTGGGAGCGGTTCAGATCGGCTTCCAAAAAGGTATGTATACTCATTTTTTCTTTACAGGGATAAAGGGGTTGGTGTTAGATCCCTGGTGTCTATAGATGCAGGGATTTTAGATTTTGCATGGACTTCCACTATAAATCATTTTACAGCATCTGGGAGGGTGGGGGCTAGCTTTAGTTTTCTTTTAGGATATTAAAGTTGGTTTATAAGGCCTGAAGACTTATTTTATCCACCCCTTTTGGATATCTTTAGCGATGTGCCTCTTTCACACAAGCTGTTGAATACATTCCTTGTGCAGGGCCGTGTTTACCAGCACAGGGATGCACAGGTGTTGCGTTCATCCCTGTTCTGGCAGTCCCATAGTTGTCAATTGGGGCGCAGTGGCTGCATGGACACAGCTTCTGCTCCCACTTTGACATCCATGCGGGATTGGGTGCACGCCTCTGAGTGCACCCCATGTGCATTCAGGGCCGTGCACCCGCACAGATGTCACATTGGGAGCAGGAGCCCTAACACTGTAATTTAGAAAGTGTTATTAAATAAAGTGTAGCGCTTCTGCAATTTGTTGGTTTGCTTACAATAATCCAAATAATACCAGGGTCTATGCTAGGGTCTAATCAAGGGATATTATCTTATTCCCTTACCCATTTACAACATATGCAGAAAGGTTTAAAAAAGAACCTGGCAATTTCTTTATTTGGTACCCGTGGCCACAAAACATGAGGTTTTGAATCTGTAGGTTGTTGTCAGTAGTATGGAAATCAGTGATGATTTTAAGCTGTTAGTAAGTTACCTTTGCAGAGCGGAAGATTAAATAAGAAAGACAGTATAATTTTACAAATTTCTTCTAACAATCACTTGTGTTAACGTACTTTTGTGTGTCCATATTTGAATTTTCTTCCTGTAGATGACCATTCCTCGGCCTTCGGTTACATCTACACAGTCAGCTTCAGAAAGCTTTCCATGTGGACCTCATGTAGAGAAGCGAGATCGAGACACCCATGTTTTGGAGATGTTTTCACCACAAGAAAATCCCTTAGGATATGGTGCATCAGAAGACCCTGCTACTACTCTAGCAAACAAAATAACCCTGGCACTAGATTTAGAGACAACAAACCAGGAAAATGCATGTGTCAAATCCCTAGACTCAGGCCATAAAGACTTAGTTAATAAGAGTGACCAAATAAGTGAAAAGAAAGGTTTAGAGACTCCAGTACAGTCTCCGTCAAATTCTCTACTTGGTTTCCTTGAAGGTAAGCAGGAGCTAAACAAAGGCTTCCATCTACATGGACTTTCCCCTGAGCAGTGCAAATCCCCTGAGGGCGCTGTGTCTGATGTTAATCAACTTAATGAGGCTAGGACTTTCCAGCCAGTGCCAAATGGACATACAAATTATCAAGCTGTGAAACCTGAAGTAGTTTCAGATCTGCAAATGGTTGACTTTATGGTAGGGGGGGACTTTCTGGAGGTTCAGCAAAATGGTTTTCATGAAGAACAGAATAATATTGCTGCTAATGGCTTCCTTGACCACAAGACAAGCTTGTCCACATTACTTGAACAAGAGAGGGATAAAGATCAAACAAATCTAAAAAATGGAGAGCTACTTGACCTAAGTGACAGCTCTCCACAATTTGGAAAGGACAACACAAAGACCTCCCTTCCCACCAGACATAGCCGAATTCCTGTACTGGTTCAGGAGGTTGACTCTGCTTCAGAATCATCTTCTCCAATCTCTGCTAAAGAAAAGCTTCTGCTGAAAAAAGCTCATCAGACAGACCTTGTCCGACTCTTGATGGAAAAACGACAGAAGTCATTACTTGGTGACTTCTCAAGTGCCTCTGACAAGTCACTGGAAGAGAAAACCCCACCACCAGCTATAGGTTTACCCGAAAAAGAAGTTTTCTTTATTCCTAGAACCGTCTCGGACTCTAATGTCAGGCAGTCGGATGATAGCAGTGTTGCATCTCACAATCTTCAATCAAGAAAGAGCAAAATTCCTCGCCCTGTGTCCTGGACTAGCAATGATCAGATCAGCAGTGCTCCTCTAGCTCCATTTCTTCCCAGACCACCACCTGGAAAGCCACCCACGCGGCCTGGAGTGGAGGCACGGTAAGGAAGCGATTTATGTTTTTCAGTTTATCATGATGTTGAATGTTAGAATCTACAAAATAGCCAATTTCATAATTTTTGCATTTAAATGGTTAGTCTGTCTAAAACCTGTTTCAGATGATAGTTATGTTAAATCACATAACTGTTTAATGTGCCCTTGGACATTCAAGTGGAAAGTTCCGTGCTCTTGAATTTAGTTCTTGATGGCTCCATTGGACATTTTGAGGGGGCTCCACTCTCTTCTTTTGTTTTTTTAATGTACTTTACAATATGTAGTATAACTAAAAGTCATGGGAACATTTCAGTGTAGGTAGTTTTGGTGCCAGGATTGATATTGGAGTACCAAAGAAATATACTTTTGCAGCTAGTGATTCAGCCATGTACCATGTTGAACATTTCATGCATCTCTGAGCAGGGAAAAAGTGTAAGTTTTTTGGCTTTTAGAGTGACAAGGGTTTACTGTTTTATTTGGGTTTGTGGTTCTTCTTTTTGAGAATTGGCACTGATAATAAAGCAGAAAAGAAGATGATTCGCTGTCTGCTTCTGTTTTCTATGCATCAAATCTCTCTTCACCCCCAGCAGTTGAAATGAGTGCTGTTGGAGGGAAGTGAAGGTAAATACAAGCTGCTGGTGGGGTTATTTCTTTATTGTGAACTTGTTGCTTGGTCCTGTTTGGGCAAAGCACAGGTGCACTGTAAAGGGCCAAAATCATTATGCGGACAACTTGTAAATGCACTGAGATTAAAAATATTGGTCTTCCATCATCTTTCATAATCGAGCAACATAAACTGCATACATTGGTAGTAATTTTCTATTGCTAAAGAAGTGCCCATAATTTTTGGTTTGTCTTTGTCTTATTGCAGGATTCGCCGATACAAGGTTTTGGGAAGTGGAAACTCTGACTCAGACCTGCTCTCGAGACTTGCTCAGATAATTCAAAAAGGATCTCCGAAGCCCCGTAGTTCCTCCCAGTCTAAAAGCCCTGGTTCACCTCACAGTCCCAAAACACCTCCGAAGAGCCCTGTCATTCCCCGACGCAGCCCAAGTGGTTCCCCGCGCAGTTCATCTTTACCAAGAACCAACAGTTCTTCGTCTTCAAGGATTGGACGACCCTACCACCATGAGCCCAAAAGCTCAAATTCTTATGTAGGCCGAAGCAAATCACCGCCCAGCCTATCTGGCTCTTCTTCTTCAAGAAGATCCTGTCAACAAGACCATTGCTGTAGTAAACAAAATAAGAACCTGTCCAAGGGATCAGGTAGTGGTCATCATTCAACAGGCAGCAAAACCAGCCGGGGAAAGCCCTCTGTGCGGGAGAGCAAAGTTTCCAATAAACTGAGCAGATAGTAACCAGGCTTGGCCTCATCTGCAGCAGTAATTTATCCTTTTGTAATGCATGTTGTGTATGTCATTGTATATTTTAAAATCCAAATCAGTGTTGGTCTTTAAGTTGAGAGGATTGACTTGAATGTTCTGAATCATGTTTTTTGTCATGGGAGGTGATAATAAGAGACTGAAGACAATCTGTTTGGGTCTTGCCAAACGGGAAGATGGATGGGGCTGTTGTGATTCAGTGCTAGAGCCGTTGCACTGCCTGTTCAGAGTAGAAAAAGTTTTGTGGATCATTCATAAACCGTAAATGAATTCTAATATTCCAAATATTGGCAGATAGCATTACATTGATTTGTATGACCAATATCACTAATGCATAACCAACAATTGATTTGTTTTAAATATGGTACTTTCAAGCTGTGACTTTCAAGCAGTTGTTCAACTAAGTCTTGTCTTTATACATAGTTTAACAATAACTGGATTGCCACAGATCATTTAGCGCCAGTTCATAGATTAAATAGCTTTGCATGTTAATTTTTCTTCCCCAAAGTGGAAGCTATATGAAGAACACTTTCTATAGTTATCCATAGGCCAATGGTCATCCAGTATTTTACATGATCTCTGCTGTAATGGGAACTCCTGGAGTTCACCAGTAAAGCAGCTTTTCAATGCCCCAGTAAAGTGTTAGGCCTAATTTAATAAAATGCTGCCGAATGCTTTTATACACCTGCTCTTTCCACGTGACTTAACATATTGCAGGTAGACTTCATGGTTACCCAGTATGACACTATTATTTGGCTATCCTAATGGTTGTGGCAGTTGGGCCATAGTGGAAGCTCTGTTGGTGACATCTCACCACCGGTTCCCCCAAGAGATGTAAAATGACCTCTTGGGATTTAGTGCACTAATAACCACACAGAACTAAAATCTGAAGCTGGAAATCTGATTTAAGAAAGAGTGGAGGCTGCAATTGCAGACTTTCTCATCGGAAAATAGTCAGGTTTTTCTTCAGTTCCTTGTTTACTGACTTTGAACAAGTATATTTGTTAGGACTTCTGACTTACCTGATCTTCAGTAAGGCAGGTCAACAATTGTGGCCCTATATTACTCCTAGAACAGGTTTCTTTTAAAGCTTAATTCTGGGGAAGTTTGCCAGCTACCCATATTTTAGGGCTTCTCCAGCACTTCAAGGGTTATTTATTTTTATTTTGTTAAGGGAAACTTTAAAAAAAAAAAAAGACTGATTGCCTTTTCTGCAGTTTCCTCCTGCGATTGGCCCCCCGAATCATTTTCTCTTCGGTGCTCTGTCTGTTGCCTGCACTCTGAGGTCATCATATACAACGCATAACCTGCAGGACCGTATTGTAAGTGAAGCTGCCGAGGGCCTACTTGCAACCCACTTGCAATCAGCTTCCAGGTTTTTTCGAAGCTTAATGGAAGAAGCTGAAGTTAGAAGCTGCTTGGCTACCATGCACAGCTGCACCAGATTTTGCACTCTCCAATTTTAGTAAATCAACCCCATAGTGTCTTAGGAGAGAGGAAGGTGCCGGCTGCTGAGCGTGTGGGATAAGTTAGTAAAACATTTTTCTAATGTTCCCCTTAACAAAAATTTGCTTTTAACTTAACCCTTGCAGTTTTGGGTATTTGATTTTTATTTCCCTGGGGTATTTAAGCAGTTTGCATTTGCAAAATTCACGACCCCAACATTTATAGCATTGTTTTTCTCTTGATTGTAGATCAATGCAGGATAATTTAACAAAAAAATATTTTTTACATTTTTTAAATTGATTTTTTAATGATTTGAATAAGCATTACTGCCATCAATGCCCAGTCTTCTTTTATATACGTACAGCTATCTCCCCCGCTGCCAATTAAAAAGGATCATCTCCCACAACCTGATAGTACTGTTTGCAAAAATGTTAATTCTACAAACCTAGTAAGTAAAGGGGGTTTGACAAAAGGATAATCATTGTGTGGTAGTCCTTGTCTGCACATAAATATTAGACTATTATTTTCTATGCTGGAAATAGGAAGATTCATTCATACATACATACATACATACATACATACATACATACATACATTATATATATATATATATATATATATATATATATATATATATATATATATATATATATATATATATATATATATATATATATATATATAAAATCTATCCATAAAAGCACTAGTAGTAGATGTTTTCTCAAGATTTTTCCTTGAAGTAAACTGGTCATAACCTGGACAATTCAAGCTGAGCATATTGTGCAAAAATGCACAAGCGTAGGTTTTACTTTGTTGAAAACCGTATGGCAAACAAAGTAGTAGAACCCGAGTTCTAAACCATTAAAGTGTCACTAAACCCCCATCATAAAAAAATAACTATCAATAAATGGTGTATTACATGCTGTTCACTCACTATGAAGTTCGTTTTCTGTATTCTGAAAAGAAAACCTGGTTGATCCTGCTGCTCTCTATCTTCACCCTTTGTACATGTCCCCAATTCAGATAGGGATTTTGCAGCTGTGGTGGAAACTCTGCACATGCTCAGTTTTCAGTGAGATTATATGCTGAGCATTTCCTCCCTATCACATCTGAGCAGCCCATGTGACTAGAGAGTCACACATGTGGGTGTATACATAGTGGTAAATGACAGCCCATTCCATCATCCACCATGCCCACTAACAAGCGAAACACTATGGGAGTGGGATATTACATGTAGATTAATGGTGGCTTCATCTCCCTCTTATTCTAAGACACATGCTGGAGGGGTGGCAAAAATGAAATTTTAAAGATTTGATTTCAAATATATTTTTGTATGCCCATTTATAAATAAGTTAATTGATATTAATTTATTTTGAATCTGTATTCCAAAGGAGTTGTTTTTTTATTTTTTTTATTTTAAACGTGACCAGTAGCAGAGGACTAGAAGCTCCTTCCGCTTATGTTTCCCTGCAGACAGGCTGGCAAAGTGCTGGGTCATGTGACAGCTGTATATCCATTAGGAAAAAAGGTACTTCAATTTTTTTTAATATTAAAATATTTACAGTGCCATCATCCATATACAGAAATGGAAAGGACAATGTATATTAAACAATGTGTTTAGTATCACTTTAAATATCCACTTTTTTATGGAAGTGGACCATGCTTTACCTCTCAAGCTTCCCTATTGGTCGGTGAGGCTGCAAATCACATTTAGACTGATGGGGAGACAGCAGGGGCAGAGTCTAGCTCAAAGGTGAACATAATTGCACATAAGTGAATAACTTCAGCTACCTGTTGCTAAGGATCTACTAATCATTTTGATATGAGATTTTTCATTTTGTTATCCCCTTTTTTATCTCCATCATATGCTCAGTCTGAATTTCTCAAGTTTGTAACAGATCGGATGTAGGGAAAACTGAGGCAGGTGTGAAATGTGTACTCACATTTACCTTTGCATACAAACTGGGGGTGTGCATTTTTTTTCCTGCTCTACCCATAAAAACAATGTTGTAAATGACCAGTAGAAAAGTAGTAGTAGGTAACAGAAGGATCTATGCAGTAGAAGGTCACCAATCATTAATATTGGGATTACCTTTTCTAAATCAGAATAGGCCATATTACAGCTATTTAGTTATAAGGGCATATTCCATATGGGATTAAAAAGTTGGTGGGTACGAAGATGAAGTAAAACTTTTGTATCAAAGCAGTATCACCTGGGTGAAGTGACTTTGGATCACGCCGTCATGACCTGAAAATACCCAGCATCTGGTCTGATTTTTAATTCAAATGTGAACGTTTTAGTTTTTTTTTTTTTTCCCCCATAATTGGTTTAATACATTTTCATTCCCTGAGACATTAGTGATTTTCAACTTGTCAATGACTCTTGATAGTTGATGTAGACTTCAATGCAAGGAAAACATTAGACAACTACTACATTCAGGTATTTTTTGGCACTTTTCAGTACATCTTGATGTAAATTGACCCCTCTTAAATATATTTCTCATGTCTGTGCATTTTTCATGCGCTGGAAAAAAGAAGCAAAGTGACTGGTAACGCTGCTATTTAAGTGAGCCATCACTGCTAATGTACGTGAGACCTTGGAGTCATCACAGTCTAGTTTATGGTAACTTAGCAGTTGATATAATACCACTCCCGGGCTGGTCATGCACTAGTAGAACTTAGTTTGAAAATTCTAACATCGAAGGTACATTAAAATCGTACATATTGTAATGTGCATATGCTAGGCACAAAACAAATTTGTTTAAAGTGGTTGTAAACCCTTACAGACCGTTTTTACCTACAGGTAAGCCTAGTTTAAGGCTTACCTGTAGGTGCAAGAAATATCTCTTAAACCTACACGGTTTAGGAGATATTTGCAAAAGACATGCGCCGTAGACAACGGCGCACTGAGCTTGCCGTTAGCAACGCGATCGTGGCGTTGGTGGCGGCGCATGCACAGGAGTGATGTCATTGCGGCTCCAGCCAATCACAGCGCTGGAGCCGCCATACCCGGAAGGAAGATGGACACTTCGTGGAAGAGGGGACAGCTGTGACATCGCTGGCTCCTGTGTCAGGTAAGTGACACATAATGGACTACTATGCAATGCATAGTAGCCCATTATGCTTTGCCTTTGCAGGGAAACAAAGGGGAAGTAGAACCCATCAGGGTTTACTTCCTCTTTAAGTCTGGGATGCAATCCAAATAGATGGTTTGGAAAATTTTAGAAACTATTGAACTAAATGAGTTGGTGATTGTAAAGGCAGAAGGTTTTGTATCTTAATGCATTCTATTCATTAGCCCCCCAAATACTTACCTTAAGGCCCCTCTAGATCCAGGAATGTCTCGGCTGCCCGGGACTCTCCTCATTTGGCTGAGACCGCAGCGCGGGGCCATTGGCTCCCACTGCTGTCAATCAAAGTCAGTCAGCCAATGAGGAGAGAAAGGGGGCCAGGCCACGGCTCCGTGTCTGAATGGATACACAGAGCTGTGACTTGGTTTGGGTACCCCCATAGCAAGCTGCTTGCTGTGGGGGCAGTCAACAGGAGAGAAGGACCTGGGAAGAGGAGGATCTGTGTAAATCGACTGCACAGAGCAGGTTAGTATAACATGTTTGTTAATTTTAACTAAAAAAAAAAATGAGACTTTTGTATCACTTTAAGGCTGGGTTCACACTTGTGTGGTGCGAGAACCGTGCAAATCCACTGCGGGTTCTCGCATCACCCGACACACACAGCAGTTCACACTGCCATATGCGAACTGCTGGGGAGTGTCATTATATGTTAACGACACCCCCATTTCAGCTCGCATATCGCACTGCGAACTGACAGTTCGGACATGGATCGGATCGCATATGTGTGAATACGCATGCGATTCGATTCTGGTCCAAACGGAAAAAAGGGTCCTGTGTGTGTTTGGAACGAATGCGGTGCAATATCAGCCATACTATCTGTATGGCTGACATCACACCGCACAGACATCGCATGTAATGTGAACAGCAGTGCGCTGCGAATTACATGTGATGTCTGGCATCGCACAAGTGTGAACCGGCCCTAAGTCGATGATAGGCTGGAATGCTCTGAACTTGTTGTTTTTTTTTTAGAAATTCTGAATTACGAACTCTCAAATGAAATTCTGCAGGTGTATGGCGTTTCACTTGCCTACTTTCCAATAAGTACTGAAGCTAGTGTATAGGATTGTGAACGTGTACCTCCAGAGCACAGATATGCTTAGGGAATTTGAAAAGGGGTGAACTATTATGTGCTAAGGGGCAGATGCTTTGAATGTATGTTTGTGTATATCTTTCCACAGAGCAAGCAAGGCATTGTATATATGTATTGATATGCAGTGAATTGCATGTAGCTCTGCCATTAAAAATAAGGATGTATTTATTCCATGCATTGCAAAAATCCTTGTGGCTTTTTGCTGCCAGAAAATAGCAACCTTAGGATACATAAGGGAATTTTTTGGCAAACTTTCTTGTCCATGTGTAACCCTAAGCTTTTAACCTCTGCTGTGCTGGAGGAACATTGCGATCATATTAAGCACTGTGGGTATAAGGGATATTATTATAGCTGAAAATGTGTGTCTTTTTATATGGTTACCCTGTCCTGAACAAGCTGCAGCCCTATACCCTCAACCCTTTACTTTGTATTATATTGTACAGTACCTTCTGTCCCTATAACTGCATGCCCTAATAGTAAATTATATCATATATAAATATTTATAAATATATATATATATATATATATATACATGGAAGGATGTATCATGTGCTCATTCTACATTCGTAGATTGCTTTTATTTTGTGTGCCTGAAAATGTTTCAACCTTTCATATACGCATACGTGCGAGTATTTTGCGAGCATGGCAATTTTTTTTATATTTTTTTCTCTTAATACTGCCTCATGAATAAATCCATTCTCAGCACTGCACGTATGAAGGGTTGGCAATATTTTCTTTAACCACTTTGGCTTCTATGTATATTTTTGTACATTATTTATTTAACTGTATTATAGATTATTTAAATGTTTCCTGAATATAATGCGCTATGTTACAGTGTATCACATAAAGTTGGTTTGTGTAGAGAATATTTTTATTTAACGAGTTTCTTCATTTTAATTAATGCCTCCCTACTTTTAGAAGGTGCCTATGTACAGAACAGTTTCTGATGCCCATGCAAGAACCACAAAAAAAAAATCAAATGATCTGGATTAAAGTATATCTTATTTTTGTTTTTATTATGGTGACAGAGTTTCACACAGTGGCATTACTTCAAAGAGATCAGCCACCTTTCTCAAGCAACTGGAAAAAGGGGGCATAAACCCCAAAATGTAGCGGATTTGTCAGACTCTGTAACTTTTCAGGTGTAAGGCCTGATTCACACCTATACATTTTTTGTGCATTTTGCAGATTTGCACTACAGCTTAGTTAACATGGTTTCCTATGGAACATGTTCTGTAGTGAAAATCTGAAAAATGCAAAAAAGCACAAAAAATGCCTAGGTGTGAATCAGGCCTAAGGCCTGGTTCACACTAGTGCGATTTCGAATGTAACTTGGGTCACACAGAATCGCATGGCAATAGAAATTTCAGTGGTGCCCATTCACATTAATACAACGCAACTGTGCTGCAACTTTGGGGAAGGTACAGGCGCTACTTTGGTGCAATGCAGTGTGATTTTGTGCTCCATAGACTTCAATGGAAACACATCAAAAATGCATGTATTATATGTGCAAATAAAAATGCATGTACATGCATTTTTAGTGCGTTTTTGACAAGGTTTTTATATAGTATGCTTCTACTGCAAATAAATGCACCCACATGAAAAAATGCATCAAGGACTAACTACAAAATCACACTAAAAATAGGACCAAGTCGCAGCTGCACTAGTGTAAACCTAGCCTAAAGGTTGAATTAAAGTTTGCAACCTATATTGAGGGATTTTGTCTCTTAACTTTGGCCATATTGGAGACCTGAGTATCCTTGAGCCAGTGTGAACCTGACTTATTGTTTATCATGCCCTGGCATGGATGATAATGTCATATACCTTCCAACAGGGTCCAATAACACCTGCCATAACCATAAATTGACAATATCTACATTGCACTCATTGTATGCAGCAAAGTTTTATAAACAGTGGAAAAATAAACAAATGCAAAAAAAATGAACAAAATTATAAATCCAATCCCATGCATGTATAAATCATCCTATTCTGTAATGCTCGCCAGAGAGCCAATCTCAAATACCAGATTTGAAATTATTTGTTGCAAGTATAATGCCACGTACACACGAGCGGATTTTCAGAAAAACCATCCAAGATTTTTCCGACGGAATTCCGCTCAAGCTTGGCTTGCATACGCACGGTCATACAAAAGTTTGCTGAACTTTTGACTGTCGAGAAGGCGGTGACGTACAACACTACGACGAGCCGAGAAAATGAAGTTCAATGCTTCCAAGCATGCGTCAAATTTTTTTTCAAGCATGCGTAGGAATTTTGCGCTCCGGAATTGATACAGACGATCGGAATTTCCGATAAAATATTGAGAGAACCTACTCTCAATATTTTGCTCGCTGGGATTCCGCCAGCAAAATTCCGATGGAGCATACACACGGTCGCATTTTTCGAACAAAAGCTCTCATTGGACTTTTGATGGAGGAATTTCCGATCGTGTGTACGCGGCATCAGAAAAGGTTTTCCTCTAAAAGTGGTAGCATGCACTATTTGCTCACGTTTCTCCACTGTGCCTATGCTGTCCGAATGTGGACTTAGGGCTCATTCATGCTGTGTGTTGAGTTAATGCAAAATAAATACGGTAGACACTACCATGTGTAGTGACGCTGCATTGGCCACCATTGCAGTAGTGCATTGGGCTGCCATTCTAAATGAATGTCACTGCACCGCAGCTTGTTCATTATGATACTATGCAGAAAAATACATATTTTTAAAGCACAAGTTCAAATTGACCTGCAAGAAAGATGGAGTTTTCCATTGTAAAGAACCTCCATAACAGTGATTGTGCAGTGAGCAATACAGAGGAATTTATAGTGACCAGCAGAAATGTTCCAGGCTCCAGAGATCCCCAAAGAACAACCAGTGGGCTGCTTAGTATAGAAAGACCCAGAGTATTATATCTGTTTTAGCGACTCTCTGCTTACTTTAAGGCCCCTTTCACACTGGGGCGGTTTTCAGGCGGTACAGCGCTAAAAATAGCGCCTGTACACCGCCTGAAAAAACCGGCCCCATTCACTCCAGTGTGAAAGCCGGCGGGCTTTCACACTGGAGCGGTGCGCTAGCAGGACGGTAAAAAAAGTCCTGCTAGCTGCATCTTTGGAGCGGTGTAGGAGCGGTGTATTTACCGCTCCTATACCGCTCGTTCCCATTGAAATCAATGGGAAACCGCGGGGATACCGCCCGCAAACCGCCGCTGCAGCGGCGGTTTGCGGAGGTTTTTAACCCTTTTGCGGCCGCTAGCGGGGGTTAAAACCACCCCGCTAGCGGCCGCATACCGCGGGTAAAACGAAGGTAAAGCAGCGCTAAATATAGCGCTGCTTTACCGTCGCCGCCCCGCACCGCCCCAGTGTGAAAGGGGCCTTACTGAACAAGGGGTATTGGATTTGTCATTTTGTTTATTTTTATGCAGAATTAATTGATTTATGTTATATGGGAACCATTAATTAATGGAATGCAGATCTTGTTACCTTGAGCTTCTTTATATTGGAGACTGGAGACCAAATCCACACTATAGCTGCTGTTGCCGTTTTTTTCCGTTGCTCACTTTCTATTGTTTCTGTCTACTCAGCTATATTATGTTGGCAACAAGTAAAAGCCTTATCGCCTTACAGGGCATTTTAATACATTATAGCTATCAAGAGAAGCTGAGATCTTTCTTTCATTCTATAAACACAAGCGATGACTGTTTTGAACTTTTAGACCCTTTTCACACTGGAGGTGTTTTTCAGGTGCTTTAGTGCTAAAAATTGTGCATGTAAAGCGCTTAAAAAATGCCTCATCTGCAATCTGTGTGAAAGCCCAAGTGCTCTGGCAGGATGTCAAAAAAAGTCCTACTTCAGCTTCTTTGAGGTGCTTTAGGAGCGGTGTATATACCGCTCCTAAAGTGCCCCTGCCCGTTTGAAATCAATAAGCACCTCGATAGCAGCCAAAAAAACGACTCGAGCGATGGTAAAGCTCCACTAAAACTAGCAGCGCTTTACTGCCGACGTCCCCGCACTGTCAGTGTGAAAGGGCTCTTAAGGCTGCATTCACACCTAAGCGTTTCATGGTTGCGTGTTTTTACCACGATTTTGTACAGGTCGCCAATGTAAAAAAGCAAAAAAACGCCTGTAATCTGCCCCAAAGAAGCTCATGTTCTTTTTTTGAGCTTAAGGCGTTTTCTGGCGTTTTGCTTCAGGTGACAGAACGCTCAGATGTGAACAGTTACCATTGAAATGAATAGGATTTTGCTTGTTGGGTCTTTTTCAGGCGCTTTTTTGGGGCGTTTTACAAGCTGAAACCGCTCAGGTGTGAATGCAGCCTAAGTCCTTACTATATATCCCATCTTAGCTGATATATAGAATACGGTGCACCCCATGCAGTTTATAAATATATTAAGAGTTAAAAAGACAAAGGAATTTGTACTTTTATGCAGGTCACAGACATATACTGCTTTCTTAAAGTGGTTGTAAACCCTTTTGTCCTACTTTTATCTATAGGTAAGCCTAGAATAAGGTGGAAATATCTCCTAAACGTGCGCCGTTTAGGAGATATTTCACTTGCAGTGTGCCGATGTTGTCATCGGCGCATGCGCTGTAAAGAAACGGACCACGTACCGTTTCTTCCCCCAGTGTGTGCCAGGACTGGCGGCTCCCGCACACATGTGTGGGAGTGACGTCACGTGGCTCCAGCCAATCACAGAGCCAGAGTCCGCGGCCCCCGAAAGGAAGAGGGGAGAAGATGGATGCGGCCTGCACAGGGGATAGCGCGAGCTTCGTTTGCAGGTAATTGTCATATAATGGGCTAGTATGCGATGAATACTAGCCCATTATGCTTTTAATTTGCAGGCCTTGCGGGGAGCAAAAGAGGAAGTAAAACCCATCTGGGTTTACTTCCTCTTTAAATCCTGGCTGGCTGCTTTTTGACTAGTCAGGAGCTGAGAGTGCAATATAATAAAAACTGTCAGCATTTACATGGTTGGATGAGAACTCTTCTGTTAGAATGGCACCTTTTAGCTTTACCTTAACTTCAAACTCCTTGTTATAACAGATGCTGCTAGCGCAAGGAAAGCTGTGCAGTGTATGTACATAGAAATCACTCTGACTTGTCGCATAACCCGCTGCAAAGATGCACTGTGAAAGGGTCAAGTAAGATGCTTGCTAAAGCGTCCAACCAATCCCACCCTGACAACACGCAATATCTTAGCTTTTGTTTTTCGAGGAAATACTGTCCTGTGTATTCCCTTAACGCCTGTCAAGGCCATTATGTGGACTTTTCACTTTGATCGAATTTACTTTATGGAGGAACCAGCAGAGGGAAGACCCCCTGAATGGCTTTATAATGACTGTGATGGTTTGAAATCTGCCAAAACTAAAATATGTTTTGTGAAGTCTGAACCCAAAAATGATGCACATGTGTTCTGTTTCTAGAGTATCAGAAGTTCACCAAATGAAATGAAAAATATCAACAGTGTATTACAAATTTCTCTTCCTGGTTTTATTATAAAAATGTAGATACAATGTATAATTTAGGTCTTAAATTTCATGAACTTATTTTTTTTTTTGTTTTTTTTTTTGTTTGAAGTGGAGCTATATTTAAATGTTACCTTAAAGCGAGTGCAAACCAATACTATTAAATGTAATTATCATGTAGAATAGGCAGTTC
>CM053038.1:106292221-106335114 GCA_028564925.1 Lithobates sylvaticus
GAAATGGTAGGGGTACTTTTGTACCCCCTTACCATTTCACACAGGGGGGGGGCCGGGATCTGGGGGTCCCCTTGTTAAAGGGGGCTTCCAGATTCCGATAAGCCCCCCGCCCGCAGACCCCCACAACCACCGGCCAGGGTTGTGGGGATGAGGCCCTTGTCCTCATCAACATGGGGACAAGGTGCTTTGGGGGGGACCCCAAAGCACCCTCCCAATGTTGAGGGCATGTGGCCTGGTACGGTTCAGGCGGGGGGGGGGCCGCTCTCGTCCCCCCCTCCTTTCCTGCGGCCTGCCAGGTTGCGTGCTCGGATAAAGGGTCTGGTATGGATTTTATGGGGGACCCCACGCCATTTTTTGGGCTAGGGTTCCCCTTAAAATCCATCCCAGACCTCAAGGGTCTGGTATGGATTTTGAGGGGGACCCTACGCCATTTTTTTTTTTTTTTTTGGCTGGGGTCCCCCTTAATATCCATCCCAGACCTGAAGGGCCTGGTTATTGAATTTGGGGGGACCCCTACACATTTTTTTATATCAATGACTTCAATGAATGACAGTTCTCTGTATTACGGATCCAACAATTCATTTGCCGGCAATAGCTGCGAGTGATTTTAAATAGTTTTTTTTTTCCTGCAAAAATGACACATTGTACAGAGACAGTTCTCTATATTAGATATACTGAATCTCGAATCATTCGAAGCATTCGTTATATCCGCTATTATAATTTCTTTCATATTAGTTGAAATTACATATTTGTTAGTTACAATACAACATTCGAATTGTTCTCTGTATTACGGGAATCGGCAATTAGCCGCGAGTGATTTTAAATGTCTTTTTTTCCTGCAAAAATGACACATTGTACAGAGAGAGTTCTAAACACGGAAACATGACCCCTTCTATATACTATATACTCTATAGTATGTCTATGAAGGGGGGTCATGTTTCCCGTGTTTAGAACTGTCTCTGAACAATGTGTCATTTTTGCAGGAAAAAAAGACATTTAAAATCACTCGCGGCTAATTGCCGATTCCCGTAATACAGAGAACAATTCGAATGCAACAACTAACAAATATGTAATTTCAACTAATATGTAAGAAATTATAATAGCGCATATAACGAATGCTTCGAATGATTCGAGATTCAGTATATCTAATATAGGGAACTGTTTCTTGCAGTGTCATTTTTGCAGGAAAAAAAAACTATTTAAAATCGAGTCGCAGCTATTGCCGGCAAATGAATTGTTGGATCCGTAATACAGAGAACTGTCATTCATTGAAGTCATTGATAAAAAAATGCGTAGGGGTCCCCCCAAATTCAATAACCAGGCCCTTCAGGTCTGGGATGGATATTAAGGGGGACCCCCAGCCAAAAAAAAAAAAAAATGGCGTAGGGTCCCCCTCAAAATCCATACCAGACCCTTGAGGTCTGGGATGGATTTTAAGGGGAACCCTAGCCAAAAAAAATGGCGTGGGGTCCCCCATAAAATCCATACCAGACCCTTTATCCGAGCACGCAACCTGGCAGGCCGCAGGAAAGGAGGGGGGGACGAGAGCCCCCCCCCCCTCCCGCCTGAACCGTACCAGGCCACATGCCCTCAACATTGGGAGGGTGCTTTGGGGTCCCCCCCAAAGCACCTTGTCCCCATGTTGATGAGGACAAGGGCCTCATCCCCACAACCCTGGCTGGTGGTTGTGGGGGTCTGCGGGCGGGGGCTTATCGGAATCTGGAAGCCCCCTTTAACAAGGGGACCCCCAGATCCCGGCCTCCCCCCTGTGTGAAATGGTAAGGGGGTACAAAAGTACCCCTACCATTTCACCAAAAAAGCGTCAAAAATTGTAAAAATGACAGGAGACGGTCTTTGACAATTCCTTTATTAAAATCTTCTTTCTTCTTTCTTCTGGTCTTCCTTTCTTCATCTTCTCCTTCCGGCATCTTCTTCTTCCTTCGATTCGCTTCTTCTTCCTCCGGTCTTCTCGTCCTTCTCGTCCGGCGTCGTCCTTCTCGTCCGGCATCGTCGTCTCTTCTCGCAGGCCGCTCCTCGCAATGGGAGGCTCCCGCTCTGTGAGGCTCCGCTCCGGGTGACAGGTCTTGTATAACGAAGGCACCCGGTGACCCCGCCCCCCCTCTGACGTCATGGGGAAAGCCATAGGGAATTCCACATGACGTCCCCGTGCGTCAGAGGGGGCGGGGTCACCAGGTGCCTTCGTTATAAAAGACCTGTCACCCGGAGCGGAGCCTCACAGAGCGGGAGCCTCCCATTGCGAGGAGCGGCCTGCGAGAAGAGACGCTGATGCCGGACGAGAAGGACGACGCCGGACGAGAAGGACGAGAAGACCGGAGGAAGAAGAAGCGAATCGAAGGAAGAAGAAGATGGAAGAAGATGACGGAAGGAGAAGATGAAGAAAGGAAGACCAGAAGAAAGAAGAAAGAAGATTTTAATAAAGGAATTGTCAAAGACCGTCTCCTGTCATTTTTACAATTTTTGACGCTTTTTTGGTGAAATGGTAGGGGTACAAGTACCCCCTTACCATTTCACACAGGGGGGGGGCCGGGATCTGGGGGTCCCCTTGTTAAAGGGGGCTTCCAGATTCCGATAAGCCCCCCGCCCGCAGACCCCCACAACCACCGGCCAGGGTTGTGGGGATGAGGCCCTTGTCCTCATCAACATGGGGACAAGGTGCTTTGGGGGGGACCCCAAAGCATCCTCCCAATGTTGAGGGCATGTGGCCTGGTACGGTTCAGGCGGGAGGGGGGGCCGCTCTCGTCCCCCCCTCCTTTCCTGCGGCCTGCCAGGTTGCGTGCTCGGATAAAGGGTCTGGTATGGATTTTGAGGGGGACCCCACGCCATTTTTTTTTTTTTTTTTGGCCGGGGTTCCCCTTAAAATCCATCCCAGACCTGAAGGGTCTGGTATGGATATTTGGGGGGACCCCACGCCATTTTTTTTATTTTTTTTTGGCTGGGGTCCCCCTTAATATCCATACCAGACCTGAAGGGCCTGGTTATTGAATTTGGGGGGACCCCTACGCTTTTTTTTTTTTTTCTGCAAAAATGACACTTTGTCATTCGAATTCATTCGTTATATCTGCTATAATAATTTCGTTCAAATTAGTTGAAATTCGATATTGGTAGTTGGATTTACTAACGATTCGTAACTATTCATAACGATTCGTAACGATTCGTAACTATTCATAACGATTCGTAACGATTCGTAACTATTCATAACGATTCGTAACGATTCGTAACTTGAAATTGAAATTCGATATTTGTAGTTGGATTCGAATTGTTCTCTGTGTTATGAGAACCAACAATTCATTAGCCGCGTTAACGATTCGTAACGATTCGTAACGATTCGTAACTTTACTAACGATTCGTAAAAAAAATTACGATTCGTCCGAATTTCGTATTTCGTACGAATTCGAACGGAATTTCGTACACGAATTACGAATTACGAATTTTTTTATATACGAAACGGGACGAAACGAAACGAAACGAATTTTTTGGCAGTTCCCATGTCTACTGTCCAGACCAATTTTCAGCTTTCAGCACTGATGCACTTTGAATGACAATTGGGCGCTCATACAACACTGTACCCAAATTACATTTTTATAATTTTTTTCCCACAAATAGAGCTTTCCTGACAGACTCCATGGCAGCCTACGTATGGGTTAATCCCGCCTCTCCTACCTCATAGGACCCCACTCCCATAAATCTTTGCTCCCAGTCAGGTACCGTGTTCCTTTTTTGTCCTCCTCCTTAGGACTAAAGAGGTAGTTCTTACCTTAAGGAGTAGTTGATCCAGTCCTGGCATTTCCCCTTGCGCTGGCGATGAAAGGGTGGCGGTGTTGGAGTCCAGTTACCCAGCTATTAGCAGGGTGGACACGGGTGATGTTGCGGTGCCCTGAAGAGCTTACTATCCAGTCATTGACTGGCAAGCGGCAGTTTGGCCAATCGTCCTCGCTATTAGCAGGAGGCCCCCCATTTGATACCCGGTCGTGTTCGCCTATGGTGTGCGCTTGGAGGGTCAGGTCGGATCATTTTCGTGCTGGATGGGTATCGTATACACTCTTTTTTCTCCATGGCAGCCTGTGTTTATTCTGTGCCTGTTTGTTTGTTTGTCCTTCCTGTATGGCGGCTGGAGCGCATCTGCGTTCCAGTCCGCCGCTGCTCATTCCTACTGCACGTGCGCACGGCCTCGATTCAGATCGATGCTTGGTTTGCGCCTGCGCGGTTCGGACGAGACAGCGGTGGCCGCGCATGCGCGCGGACGTCGGGGGGCGGCGTGCGACGAAGCTCGGAGCGCCGTGACGTCATCCAAGGCGGCAGATTTAAATAGCTGTCAGATACAGCTATGCCCTGGCTTCATACAAACACTGCAGACGCCGGTTCTTGTCTTGGCAATACTTGTGGAAGGTAGGCTGGGCCCCTTTTTGTTCATATGACTATGAGTTCTGTTTTTATGCTGTTCTGGAATGTTTATGGCTTATATCTTACCTGCAGTCTCTGCTGTTCTGTTGCCATGGATGTGTCGTCGCCGCCTAGTGGTCAGCCCTTATGCCGCAGGTAGGATGGAATGTTTTTTTTTTTCCTCTGCCTGTTTTGCATGGGTTGATAGGGTTATTTGGGGAATTATAAAAGTATTTTGTTTCCTGTTGTTTCCTCAGCCCTTCTAGGTCCGATCATCATTCAGTAGCACGTGAAGAAAAATCTAGGTCACAGCGTGACCAATCAAAAACAAGGTCTTCTTCTAGACATCACACGGATAGGTCAAGGTCCGGATCTAAACATGATTCCCACCGCCATTCCGGTCGCTCAGAGAAAAAAGTCTGCTGGGGGTGTAGGGCTCATGTCCCGGAGGACAAGTCTCTCTGTGAAACATGCTATTCCAGAGCTGTGAAGGAGAGAGGTGCAGGAGACCAGCAGGTGGAAGCACTGGTCAGAAAGGTTGTGCAAGAATCTCTGAGCAGGACGGATTCAGCCCGCATAGCCATTCCTCCTTCAGCACCAGCGCACCAGCCTCAACCGCGGACGTAGTTGAACTTGAAGTTCCAGGTCCCTCTCATGACAATCTCTCGTCAAATGGATCCTCCGATAGTGAGGTTGAGGTGGATGAATATGGAGCGGGGTTCGATTTCTCCCAGGTCCCTCATCTGGTCAGGGCAGTTAAAGATGCGCTGAGATGGGAAGATCCAATAGAGATGCCCTCTAAACAAAAAAAGTATTTCAAGCATCTGAAAAAAGAGCGCCCGAATTTCCCTTTCTTGAGTGAACTCGGTGAAATCATATCTGATGAATGGGGGGAGGTTGAAAGAAAGAACTCTTTAATCTCCAAAGTGGCGAAGATGTACCCATTCAGGAGCGAAGAGGTGAAATACCTGGATTCAGCTCCCCTCATCGATGCGGCGCTGATGAGATTAGTGAGACATGTCACGCTTCCACTGGAGGACACAGTGTCATTTAAAGATGGTCTGGAAAGAAAGATCGATACCGATCTTAAACGAATATATATTACTGCAGGGATGGCCTGCAAACCGGCCCTAGCTCTTGCGGCTTTGTCAAAAGCCATGGAATCCTGGACGGATGATGTGGGTGCAACTTTGGGAAGTATATCCGAAGACGTGGTCAAAAATTCTCCAGTGCATGAATTAAAGATGGCATCGGCTTTTCTGGGTGAGGCATCCCTGGACATTATCCGGTTAGTGTCGCGTGTCATGCTATCCTCGGTCACAGCTAAACGTGCCCTATGGTTACGTCCATGGGTGGCGGATCCTGCCTCTAAACAGGCATGGTGTAAGATTCCCTTTGAGCATAACTCGATAGACTTCCAGGAAATTGATGTATGTATTGATGCAGAGGGCAGGTTTGTCTTCCTGCACTGTCGAGTGGGCATATTGTACTGTATTTTGGCATGTGTGTACATACCCCCACCATTCTCGGTGGCGGTGATTCGGCTGCTGCTGACCTATTTGGAGGGGAGGCCGGATCTGCCGCTATTGATAGTGGGTGACTTTAACTGCTGGCTGAGTCCCTGTATGGACAGACACCCGAACGCAGGGGTCTCTGCCACATCGAGGGAGTCGCCATTGCAGAGATTGATAACTGAAGTGGGGTGGACGGATATTTGGAGGTTGAAACACCCGGGGATTAGGCAATTTTCCTGCTTCTCCAAAACCCATGGCACGCTGTCGAGAATTGATCTTGCAGTGGGTAACCCGGCCATGCTCCCATCCATCTCAGAAGTGTCATACAGGCCTCGATCCGTATCAGACCACTCACATATGGTGATCAACTTGATTACATCCACCATGCCCACACTTCCAAGACCCCCATGGAAATTTAACGCCTTCTGGCTAAAATTGTTTCTGGCCCATGAAGAGATGGAGCGGAGCATGGGGGAATTCTTGAGGAACCAGGAATTTGTTGACTCACCGGCTACACAGTGGGACGCCTTCAAGGCCTATTTGCGGGGACTGCTAATTTCTGAAATCACTAAGGTTAAAAAGAACTCCTCAGGGCTCAGAGAAGACCTTGAAAAACAGGTAAAGGCTCTGGAGGAGACATACGTCAGTACCCCAACAGAAGCTGCCAGGGAGGCATGGCAGTCGGCTCAATCAGCTTATGAGCGGCTGCTATCCTCCAAGGCGGAAAAAAAACTATTTTTCTCCAAACTGGCATTCTTTGAGGAGGGTGAGAGTACGGGCCGCATGTTGGCTAGGATTGCCAATTCCCAACAACGAGCCCCGTCTATTGGTGCTATAAAAACGGCAGGGGGTGGGGTTGTCAATTCTCCCGATTTAATTTTAGCGGAACTGGCCAAGTTCTACGAGACTCTTTACCTCCCGACCGAGCAATATACACGACAAGAGCTTACAGATTACTTACAGGACATTGACTTTCCACAACTTACGACCGAACAGAGGAGGGCACTAGATGCCCCCTTCACCCTAGAAGAACTGCAGTACGCATTAGCGGAATTTCCCAACTGCAAGGCACCAGGGGCGGACGGGATACCCATGGAGGTATATAAGCAATATGCCGACACGCTCCTTCCCGGGCTTCTGGCAGTGTTTAATGAGGCCAGGGAGAGGGGAGCTTTGCCCCACTCCATGGCAACCGCTAACATAGTCCTCATACTGAAACCTGGAAAGGATCCCCTAGAACCTGGCTCGTATAGGCCTATATCTCTCTTACAGAGCGATATCAAACTACTAGCCAAGATGCTGGCGATTAGGCTGAACGGAGCCATCGAAAGCATCATACACCCTGACCAGGCTGGCTTCATGCCCAATAAATCGACGGCTGTCAATTTAAGGAGGCTATACCTGAACATGCAATCCTCAGCGCAAAATGTGGGACAGAGGGCTTTGCTCTCACTGGACGCTATGAAGGCTTTCGATAGCGTTGAGTGGGAGTACTTATGGGAAATTCTCGGGCGCTTCGGATTTGGCGCCCGTTACATCTCCTGGGTGCGCCTGCTATATCATAATCCACAAGCAGCCATTCTATCCTCAGGGGCAGTATCCAAAACCTTCACATTGGGTAGAGGCACACGACAGGGGTGCCCTTTGTCACCCCTGCTTTTTGCACTAGCCATTGAGCCCCTAGCTATAAAAGTAAGGGCCAACCCAGACATAGTGGGCTTTAAATATGGAGACGAGCAGGAGAAAATAATGTTGTACGCCGATGACACTATGATCCTGCTCGGAGATGTGGAGGGCTCTTTGACAGAGGTAATGGCCACAGTGGGAGACTTTGGCAGGTACTCTGGTTTGCGGATAAACTGGTCAAAGTCTTCCCTCATGTTAATAGATGAGGGGGGGACGCCCCCCGTCGTCTAGTATAGTACCTACATCTACTAATTTTCGCTATCTGGGAATTCAGGTGACACCCAAAATTACCGACTATGGAAAATTAAATATAGCCCCACTGTTACAAAAGTTTAGGGACAGGATTAAAACATGGAATTCACTCTGCCTGTCGGTTGCAGGCAGGGTGAACCTAATAAAAATGATTCTCATGCCCCAACTGCTTTATGTGCTGCATAATGCCCCGACAGTAGTGACGCTAAAGACATTTAGGACTGTTAATTCTCTGTTCCGTACGCTAATCTGGAAAAACCGAGCACCTAGAATTAAACTAGAGCACCTCCAGCGCCCAAAAGACACGGGGGGAATCGCCCTCCCGAACCCCTGGCTATATTATGTTGCCGCGCAGCTACAGCAATTAATAGGCACAATCCATGCGGATGCAGGAGAAGAGGGGGGGACCCGGGCCTCCTCAGAACTAGTGATGGCACACACAGTAAAAGGGGACTCAATACAGTCAGCTTTGGAGTCTCAGGCATTTAGCAAACCTAATAAGCGCTACCCGACCTACAATCTTATCCAAAAGATTTGGAACAAAACTAGAAGTTTGCAGGGGGTGAATGGATACACAGACTTTAGCCCTGTCTGGAATAATGACTCATACCCAGAATTGGCCAAACTACAGCATGGCAAGCTATGGAAGAGCTATGGGATAGTTTACCTCAAGCAGATATTTCACAATGGGAACATGCACACCTTTGAAACTTTGCAGGAACAGTTTGGTTTACCGCACTCCATGAGATTTTACTATGTACAGTTAAAACATGCTATAACGGCCCAAAGCAGATCAGAAGACTGGGCCCTATGCCCGACTCCGGTGTTTAAAATGATTGCAAGGGCCACCAGTACTAAGGGGTTTATATCAACATGCTATAACATGCTACTAGGGAACTTTCTGGATAAACACCCCCTACGGATGCTGGCCAAGTGGGAGGGGGAGGTTGGCAGGCTTGACGGGGAACAATGGGAGGAGGCCCTACAGGCGGTACTCTCATGCTCCCTGAATATATCACAGAGAGTTTCACAACTATATCTGCTGCTAAGAGTGTACTATACGCCACACAGACTGTTTGCTATGGGCTTGCGACCTACACCACTGTGCACGAGATGTAAGAGAGATCACGGAGATTTGATCCACCTTCTGTGGAGGTGCCCCAAATTACACCCCTACTGGACAGGGGTGGTGGATACCATAAACAGGGTATTTCAAATCTCACTACCTCCTGATCCAAAGCACTGCCTTCTTAATGTGTTGGAGGAGCTAGAATGGGAGGAAAGCACGAGAGAGGCCACTATTAGATCCCTTTTCCTAGCAAGGAAATTAATAATGACTCACTGGATATCAGAAGACCCACCTACCCTTAAAGAATAGATCAACACAATGGGTGATATGCTTAGAAAAGAAAAGATAATTTTCCAACATAGGGGATGCGCCCCAAAATTTGAGAAATTATGGGGGCCGTGGCTGGATGTTCCGGGGCTTGCCCCGGTGGATCTAGTAATGGCCAGAATACTGGCTTAAGCACAAATATTGGTAGAAACTCAGAAATGCACATTGGGCTAAGCTTTTTAAGTATACTGTGGATGTAAGGGGCTGGAGCGGGCTGGCGGGGATTGGCGACATTGCTGTTAAAGGAAAGAAAATGTGTGCAACAACTGTTTACTATGACTGTAATGGTGAAGAGATAATGATGTACGTTCGGTGTATGCTTTTGTTTACTTTGTGCTAGTTTTTTCAATAAACTTGTTTTTTGGATAAAAAAAAAAAGATTCCCTTTGAGGGTTCTTCCCTCTTTGGGAACAAGCTTGACTCGGCCATCACATGCGCTACTGGGGGTAAGTCGGGCTTCCTACCCCAGGATCGTCGTCTCTTGAATCAGAGAAGAACTCAGCCTAGACAGGATCAGGAGCGTGCTAGGGACGCACGTCGATACAGACCTGGTAGGGAATTCAGAAAAAACTGGAGAAGAAACCAGCCTTCAGGACAGAAATCCACAAAGGCTACATCTTCTGGGGGTCGTGATGCGACAAAGTCCTTTTGATATGGAGCCTGTCCAGGTGGAGCAGGTAGGAGCACGATTACTCCGTTTCCAGCACGTCTGGGCAGCCTCGGTCCAAGATTATTGGACAATCAAAACCATCTCTACAGGTCACACCTGGATTTTCACCAACCCACCTACACACCGCTTCATTCCTACAGTTCTACCACAATCAGAAGAGAAAAGAGAGATTCTCTTATCCTATACAGACTCCCTGATATCTCAAGGGGCCGTCATTCCGGTACCAGTGGAAGAGAAATTTCAGGGAGTGTATTCCCCCCTCTTCATGGTCCTCAAAAAGAACGGGTCATGGAGGCCGGTCATCGACCTAACATATTTGAACTCCTTCATCCAGAAGGAAAGGTTCAAGATGGAGACTCTTTTGACCATAAGTCAAACAATTCAGCCAGGCGATTGGATGGTCTCAGTAGACCTGAAGGACGCGTATTTTCATGTGCCAATCGTGAAAAATTTTCAGCAATATCTCAGGTTCGCAGTGGAGCAGAGACATCTCCAGTTCACTTGTCTTCCTTTCGGGCTGACAACATCGCCTCGAGTGTTCTCAAAAGTCTTACTGGCAGTGGTAGCCCTGATCAGGGTCAAAGGTGTCCGGTTACACCATTACCTGGACAACCTACTCCTGCTCTCGCAGGACAAGGATCAGCTTCTTTCACATCGGGACCAAGTCATCTCTGTCCTGACGGAGTTCGGTTGGTTGTTGAACAGGGAGAAGAGTCAGTTGGATCCAACCCAGTCCCTGATATTCCTAGGGGCACAGTTCGACACGGTGAAGAGTACCATTTCCTTACCCCTGGAGAAGATTCCAGTAATCCAGGACAGAATCCGACTCGCCTTGTCATTTCCCCGCCTCAGGGCATCACATTGCCTTAGGGTAATCGGCACCATGGTGGCCACAGCCCCCATGGTAAAATGGGCACAGTGGAAGATGCGGCCCTTCCAAAAGGGTTTTCTTCAACAATGGAACCCAGAGTCACAAGATCACTTTATCCGAATAACCCCGCCATGAGGGAGAGTCTTCCATGGTGGCTTCATCAAGAGAATCTCCTCAAGTGCCATTCCATTGCACCAGTCTCCTGGATCACAGTGACGACGGATGCCAGCAACAGCGGCTGGGGAGCCCTCTGTCTGTCAGAAGTAGCCCAGGGGAAATGGGATTTTCCATCTCAGGGTATAGTGTCAAATGTCTTGGAACTCCGGGCTGCCTGCCTTTCAAGCCCTTCAAGCCTTCCGTCACCTGATATCAGGAGCTTTGGTTCTGTTGAGGTTGGACAACACGACGGCGGTAGCATACATCAAGAGGCAAGGGGCACACGCAGTCTCTCCCTACTAAAAGAAGTCAGTCCGATTATGGCCTGGGCCCAGGCGAACTTGTCGAATCTAACGGCAGTTTATCTCCCCGGAGTTCAGAATGTCCAGGCGGACTTCCTTTCAAGGGTTTCCCTGGACAACAACGAGTGGTCCCTCCACACAGAGGTTTTCAGTTGGATTCTGTCTCTGGGAGTAACACCGGAGGTGGACCTCTTTGCAGCACCTTGCAATGCGAAACTCAAGAAGTATTACACGAGGAATCGTTGTCCCCAGGCTTTCGGAATAGATGCTTTGACGGACCAGTGGAGGTTTCACAAGGCGTATGCCTTTCCCTCAGTTCCGGTCATTCTCCGTTTTCTGTCAAGACTCCGTTGGGAAGAAGCCGAAATAATAGCAGTAATTCCGTACTGGCCCAACAGGCCATGGTTTCCTCTCCTGACACAGCTCAGTTGCCGGGACCCAGTTCCTCTTCCTTCCAGGCCGGATCTCCTGCTACAGGGAGCGTCGCTTCACCCATGTCCATCCCATCTCCACCTGATGGTTTGGTGGTTGAAAGGGAAAGGTTAACAGCTTTAGGGTGTCCAAACACAGCAATTGAGACCCTGATGAGTGCCAGGAGAGAGGGTACTAATAGAGTATACCAAAGAATCTGGTCAAGGTTCCTGAGCTTCATCTCCACTGTTGGAAGTTCATTTAAAGATCCAAAAATATCGGACGTTCTGGGTTTCCTTCAGACAGGCCTGGAGTTGCCCTTGGCCGTCAGCTCTCTTAGAGTTCAAGTCTCTGCGATTTCTGCATTCACAGGCGTTGCCTGGGCAAAACATCCTCTTGTCAGGCAATTTTTCAAAGGAGCAACAAGACTTAGACCGCAAAGGAGGCCAAGATTCTCCAAATGGGATCTTCCCCTCGTTTTGGACTTCTTTTCAGGGGAAGAATTTCGACAAATGGATCAATTGTCCATCAAAGACCTTTTTCTCAAGACAGTATTTCTGGTGGCCATAACATCTGCCAAAAGGGTCTCTGAGATCAGCTCTCTGGGTTTCAAGGAACCCTTTATCACTTTTTTTCCTGATCGAGTGGTCTTGATCCCCATGTTGGGGTCAAACCCCAAAGTGACATCCGTTTTTCATGAGAACCAAGAAATCGTTCTCCCGACTTTTCATTCACCTGATGATTCAAGCATCCATCCTCTTGATGTCGGAGAAATCTTAAGATTCTATTTGGAAACCACAGCTCCCTTTCGGAAATCAGATTATCTCTTTATCTACTTCCAGGGGAAGAACAGAGGATTGCGTGCTTCCTCCAGATCCATCGCAGCCTGGATTGTCCAGGCCATCCAAAGGGCATATACGGCTAAGGGTCTGGTCCCTCCAGAGGCAGTGACGGCCCACTCGACTAGGAGTATCTCTACGTCTTGGGCGGCTTCCCGACACGTGTCTGCAGAAGTGATTTGTAAAGCAGCGTCATGGTCATCGATAAATACGTTCATGACGCACTATTGTGTAGAGCCAGCGGCTCTTTCCTCAGTTAATTTTGGTTTGAATGTCTTATCTGCTGACGGTGCCAATTAAAACCTTCTTTTCTTTAAACCAGCAATATTTCCCACCCGGGAGTGTATGGCTAGTTATTTCCCATACGTAGGCTGCCATGGAGTCTGTCAGGAAAACGGAAAATTTATATCAAATACTTACCGTAATTTTCCTTTCCTGATGGACTCCATGGCAGCAGGAGTTCCCTCCCATTGCTGGAGTAGGCTAAGTTATGGAACACGGTACCTGACTGGGAGCAAAGATTTATGGGAGTGGGGTCCTATGAGGTAGGAGAGGCGGGATTAACCCATACGTAGGCTGCCATGGAGTCCATCAGGAAAGGAAAATTACGGTAAGTATTTGATATAAATTTTCCGTTTTCTTTTGGTGGTATTTGATCATCTCTGCAGTTTTTATTTTTTGTTAAAAAATGTTAAAAAGACAGAATTAAAAAAAAGAAATTTATTTTTTTATATTTTGTTATAAAATGTTGCAAACATGTAATTTTTCTCTTTCATTGATGTACGCTGATGAGGCTGCACTGATGGGCACCGATGGGCAGCACTGATGTGCTGCACTGATGGGCACCGATGGGCTGCATTAGTGGGTACTGATAGGCAGCACTGGTGTGCACTGAGAGGTGGCACTGATGGGTGGCACTGAAGGGCATTGATAGGGGGCACTGGTGGGCACTGAGAAGTGGCACTGATAGGTGGCACTGATAGCTGGCAGTGATGGGCACTGATAGGTGGCAGTGATGGGCACTGATGGGTGACAATAATGGGCACTGATCGGCACTGGTAGGTTACACTGATAGCACTGCTAGGTGGCACTGATGAGGCACTGATTGGCACCGCTGGTGGGCATTGATAGGTGGCACTTGTGGGCATTGATAGGTGGCACTCATGGGCATTGATAGGTGTCACTGGTGGGCACTGTGGGCACTGGCAGACGGTAATTGTGGGCACAGATGAGGCAGATGTGCCTCCTTCCTCTTCGGGACCGATGAGGAAGGAGGCACCATTAGCCGGTGAACAGCTTTTTTTTCTCCTCACGCTGTCCACGCTGAGGAGAAACAAAAACAATTATCAAGCTTTTTTTTACATCACGTGATCAGCTGTTATTGGCTGACAGCTGATCACATGGTAAAGGGCCGGGACCCCTTACTCGGATCTGTGATCACCCGAGCCTCAGCCACTCAGTGATCACAGCACGCGCCGCGTTCGCCCTGCTGGGGGCACGCGGGGAGCGTGCAAAGGGGAGGACGTCATATGACGGCCTCCGGGAAATTCAGGTCCATGCTGTGGCCGTCATTTGGCTATAGCGCGGACACCGAGTGGTTAAACAGCACCAATTTTAAGCCTTGGTTCTTTTATCTCTTCATGTAATCCCAGACAAACTCAGTGATGTTGAGATCAGGGCTCTGTGGTAGTCATACATTCACTTCCAGGACTCCTTGGTTTTCTTTTCAACAGAAATAACACTTTATGATTTTGGCTGTACGTTTGAATTGTAGAATTTTGTAACATTCAGACACCTCCCTGATGGCACTGGATGATAGAAAAGTATCTACCTGTATCTTTCAGCATTGAGTGCCGGTTCACACTGCAGCATTGTCCGAAAAATTGCATTCGGACCAAGCTCGCACAGGACCCTTTTTTTGGTCCGCAGCAGAATCGGAACTCATGGGTGTTCACACCCATGCGATTCGAATCCTGTCCGAATTTGCATATCGCACTGCGATATGCAAACTGATTTTGGGGGTGTCATTAACTTTTAACTTACACTCCCAGCAGTTGCCTAGGGCAGTGTGAACCGGCCCTTAGGGATCCATTAATTCTCACCATACTTCAGCCCTCAAAAATTACACTCGCACACTCGCATTTTGCGAGTGATTTTTGAGGGCTGGCGAGGAGAAGAGAGGAGAGCCGCTGTGATCTCCCGGATCACAGCAGAGAACATCACAGCTTTCGTTTCATAAGCTGTGTGTTTCCCCCGCCGCGCGCCGTCACATAAGCCCCTCCCCTTTTCCGGGACTTTGATAGACAGATCACCGTCCAATCCTAGGACGGGTGACATGTATCAAAGTTCTCCGGACAAGGAGAGGGGCTTATGTGACGGCGCGCGGCGGGGGAAACACACAGCTTATGAAACGAAAGCTGTGATGTTCTCTGCTGTGATCTCAAAGTGGCGGTTCTCCTCTCTCCTCCACAGGTAGGCAGCACCATGGGGGACACACACAGGCTGCACCATATGGGGGGGGGACACACAGGCTGCACCATATGGGGGGGGACACACACAGGCTGCACCATATGGGGGGGACCTAAAGGCTTCACCATATGGGGGGGGGGGGGGACACACAGGCTGCACCATATGGGGGGGGGGGACACACAGGCTGCACCATATGGGGGGGACACACAGGCTGCACCATATGCGGGGGGGCACACAGGCTGCACCATATGGGGGGGGCACACAGGCTGCACCATATTGGGGGGGCACACAGGCTGCACCATATGGGGGGGGACACAAAGGCTGCACCATATGGGGGGGACACACAGGCTGCACACACGGGGGGACACACAGGCTGCACACACGGGGGGGGACACACAGGCTGCACACACGGGGGGGACACACAGGCTGCACACACGGGGGGGACACACAGGCTGCACACACGGGGGGGACACACAGGCTGCACACACGGGGGGGGACACACAGGCTGCACACACGGGGGGGACACACAGGCTGCACACACGGGGGGGACACACAGGCTGCACACACGGGGGGGACACACAGGCTGCACACGGGGGGGGGGGACACAGGCTGCACATGGGGGGGACACAGGCTGCACATGGGGGGGGGGGACACAGGCTGCACATGGGGGGGGGGACACAGGCTGCATTGGCAGGCATGGATAAAGTTGTTAATATTTTTATAACTTAATTATATAAAACATTAAAGTGTCATTTAATGAGATAATTTATGAGGGCATGTTTAGGGGCGGGACAGGGTAGGGGTTGGGCGGGGCAACTGGTGGCGAGTAACCCTTGAGGCCTGGCTAGTAGCTCAGGACTTGAAATTTTGAGCCCTGCCATACTTAACCACTTGCCGGCCGCCGCACGCCGATGTACGTCCCTACTTTGGGGATGGATATCGTTGTTTTGGCAGCAGGTTATGCCATAACCCCAGTATCCCCGTAGTCGGCCGGCGGTCGACTACAAGATAAAAGTGGTCTCTGTGGCGGATTTGTCGCAAGATCACTTTTATCGGTTGCTCGAGAGGGCCCTCCCGCCGCGAACCGGTGCCCTCCGCCGTTTACCGGAGCCATCGACGGCAGCGGAGGCGATCGGGTCTGTCCCCTGGGCTGACATGGAGACGAGCGAGGGGAAGATGGCCCCCACCCGTCTCCATGACACTGCAGGGTGGAAGCGACGTCAAAACGTCACTTCCGCCCATAGCTCTTAAAGGGACAATTTATTTTGTTTATTTTTTTAAATGACAAATTTTTTTTTATTTTTTTTTTTATTGCATTTTAGTGTAAATATGAGATCTGAGGTTTTTTTGACCCCAGATCTCATATTTAAGAGGTCCTGTCATGCTTTTTTTTTCTATTACAAGGGATGTTTACATTTCTTGTAATAGGAATAAAAGTGACACATTTTTTTTTTTTTAAAACAGTGTAAAAATAAAAAGGTAAATGGTAAAATAAATAAGAAAAAAAAATGTAAATGTGCCTCGTCCCGCGGAGCTTGCGTACAGAAGCGAACGCATACGTGAGTAGTGCCCGCATATGAAAACAGTGTTCAAAACACACATGTGAGGTATTGCCGCAATCGGTAGAGCGAGAACAATAATTCTAGCCCTAGATCTCCTCTGTAATGCAAAACATGCAACCGGTAGGATTTTTAAAATGTCGCCTATGGAGATTGTTCAGGGTACATATTTGTCGCCATTCCACGAGCGGGCGCAATTTTGAAGCGTGACATGTTAGGTATAAATTTACTCGGCGTAACATTATCTTTCACAATATAAAAAAAATTGGGCTAACTTTACTGTTGTCTTATTTTTTAATTCAAAAAAATCTATTTTTTTTTTAAAGTGCGCTTGTAAGACCGCTGAGCAAATACAGTGTGACAGAAAGTATTGCAACGACCGCCATTTTATTCTCTAGGATGTTAGAAAAAAAATGTATAATGTTTGGGGGTTCTAAGTAATTTTTTAGCAAACAAAATGTTTTTAACTAAAAAAGAGGCCTGGTCTTAAAGTGTTTAACTGTTGCCTGACATTCATCCTTATACTGCCTTCGGCAAACAAACTGTTTCTGTTACAGCCAATATTTTTAAACTTGGAGTCCAGAGTACCTGCTGCTATTTCTTCCGCACACCAGTTCTCATTTAATTTTTTTTTGTACAGAGGAGAAAGTATTGCTTTTAGCTCAAGTCTCATCATGAAGAAAGGGTATACCAGAGTCCCACTGGGTTCTATCAAGTTTGAGCTGAGGGTGGTACTGGACATCCAGGAAAGGGAAATCAGCATAATGTGTATTTTATCTTCTGCACTAAATTTGGGCACAGCGATCAAAATTAGGCTGGTTCAGAAGGAACCTGCCAAATTTTCATTGGTGTGCAGCCTTCTCTGTTTCACAGTAGATGATCATTAGATTGGCTTCTGTTGAACAGTCCTGTTGGGAATCCTGCAGTCGAGTAGCCGCTGCTGCACTGAACAGTGTATCCTAACAGGGGGGGAGTCCCACTGTGAGTATACGATAGCAGCAGGGCCGTCTTTAGGACAGGGCAAAAGGGGCAGCTGCCCTGGGCCCTGTCATTGTTGTGGGGTCCAAAGCAGCTGCCTCATAGTTGCCAACTATCCCAGTTTAAATTCCCTTGACTCTTGAAGTTTTAGTCCTGTGATGTGTCCCGATATATCAGTGTGAAGTGCTGCTACTAATGCTGCCCAGCTCTGCCCTATTGTTGTGTACAGATGACTCACCTGCAGACCCTGTGTTTACATGTAAATAACCGTCATTCATATGTAAATAACGGCAGCATTCATATGTAAATAGGATATGTAAATATCTCAGGCCGGCGACATTGATATGTAAATAAAGGCGGCATTCATATGTATAGCATGCCCCCCTGCAGTGAGGAGAAGATGTGCTGTAACCTATAGCAACCAATCAGTGAGCTGTATTACTGTACAGTAATCTCTAACAACCAATCAACAAGCAGAAATCATATGCTGTAACCTATAGCAACTAATCAGTGAGCCTTAATGTGTGCTGTAACCTCTAGCAACCAGTAAACTGATTCTATCTGCTATTTATTGTATGTCCCAGAGGGGGGGCCCTAAGAAAATTTTTGCCCGGGGTCCAATCAATATTAACCACCTGATTACTTTGCACTTAAACCCCCCTCGTGACCAGACCAATTTTCAGCTTTCAGTGCTCTCACACTTTGAATGACAATTACTCAGTCATGCAACACCGTACTCAAATTATTTTTTTTTGTCCTTTTTTTCCCACAAACAGAGCTTTCTTTTGGTGGTATTTGATCACCTCTGGGTTTTTTATTTTTTGCGCTATAAATGAAAAATTTTGAAAAAAAATGAATTTTTCTTTGTTTCTGTGATAAAATTTTGCAAATTAGCAATTTTTCTTCATAAATTTTGGCCACAATTTATACTGCTACATATCTTTGGTAAAAATAACCCAAATTTGTGGATATTATGTGGTCTGTGTGAAAGTTATAGAGTCTACAAGCTATGGTGCAAATCATAAAAAAAAGATCATGTCTGATGTACTGAGGCTTATCTCATTTCTTGAGACCCTAACAAGCCAGGAGAGTACAAATGCCCCCCAAATGACCCCTTTTTGGAAAGTAGACATTCCAGGGTATTTAGTAAGGGGCATGGTGAGTTATTTGAAGTTGTCATTTTTTTTCCCACAATTCTTTGCAAAATTAAGATTTTATTTAATTTTAATTTTTTTTCACAAAATTGTCATTGTAATAGCTTATTTCTCTCACATGAAATGTGCATACCACAAATCACACCCCAAAATACATTCTGCCGCTCCTCCTGAGTATTACGATACCACATGTGTGAGACTTTTTCACTACCTGGCCACATACAGTGGCCCAACATGCAGGGAGCACCATCAGGTGTTCTAGGAGCATAAATCACACATTTCATTTCTCAACCACCTATTACACTTTTGAAGGCCCTGGAGCACCAGGACAATGTAAACGCCCATAAAATGACCCCATTTTGGAAAGCTAACACCCCAACGTATAATCTATGAGGCATAATGAGTCTTTTGAACGGTTCATTTTTTTCCAGAAGTTTTTGGAAAATGTGGAAAAAAATAAAAACGCATTTTTTTTTTTACACAAAGTTGTCGGTTTATAAGATATTTCCAACACATAGCATTTACATAGCAAAAATAACACCCCAAAATACATTCTGCTACTCCTCCTGAGTATAACGATACCACATGTGTGAGACTTTGATACAGCTTGACCACATACAAAGGCTTAACATTGAAGTATCACCTTCAGGCATTCTAGGAGCATAAATCGCACATTTCATTTCTCAACCACCTATTACACTTTTGAAGGCCCTGGAGAACCAGGACAATGGAAACGCCCATAAAATGACCCCATTTTGGAAAGCTAACACCCCAACGTATAATCTATGAGGCATAATGAGTCTTTTGAACGGTTCATTTTTTTCCAGAAGTTTTTGGAAAATGTGGAAAAAAATTAAAACGCATTTTTTTTTACACAAAGTTGTCGGTTTATAAGATATTTCCAACACATAGCATTTACATAGCAAAAATAACACCCCAAAATACATTCTGCTACTCCTCCTGAGTATAACGATACCACATGTGTGAGACTTTTATACAGCCTGACCACATACAAAGGCCCAACATTGAAGTATCACCTTCAGGCATTCTAGGAGCATAAATCGCACATTTAATTTCTTAACCACCTATTACACTTTTGAAGGCCCTGGAGCACCAGGACAATGGAAACGCCCATAAAATGACCCCATTTTGGAAAGCTAACACCCCAACGTATAATCTATGAGGCATAATGAGTCTTTTGAACGGTTCATTTTTTTCCAGAAGTTTTGGGAAAATGTGGAAAAAAATAAAAACGCATTTTTTTTTACACAAAGTTGTCGGTTTATAAGATATTTACATAGCAAAAATAACACCCCAAAATGCATTCTGCTACTCCTCCTGAGTATGGCGATACCACATGTGTGAGACTTTCACACAGCCTGGCCACATGCAGAGGCCCAACATGCAAGGAACACTGTCAGGTGTTCAAGGGACACATAGCATGCACATACCAAGAATTACACCCCAAAATACATTATGCTGAGAAAAGGGTAAACAAAAGCTTACCTGTGGTTGTAGTAGCGCAGTTGTCCACAGGAGGATAGCACTGGTCCAGGCAGCAGGCAGGGACTTGGTCAGCAACAGCGAACACAATTTTTCAGGCAGCAGGCAGGGATACTGTTCATATACAGTCCAGGGTCAGTGCAGAGATATTGTCAGCAGTGCCAAAAATATTGGTCCTGGTAGTAGGCAGGTCCATGTGGTGTGGTTAGTGCGACAGACAGAGGCATGGCGGCAGTAAGTCCTACAGGCAGCAGGCAGTGCAAGTAGGGCCTCGTTCAGGACAGAAGGGGGACAGGGGTAGAGGCTTCTCCCACCCAAATCTCTTTGAAGCCTCCGAGCCTCCAGACCCTAATCTAGGATTGAGAAAACAAAGAAAATTGTTTTCTTCATCCAGAAAAACTATTCTGGAGCCCCTCACATATGTGAGACCCCTGTGTTGAATCCCACTAGTCCAGTAGCAGGGTACAAGATCAGTCCAAGAGGCAGGCAAATAGCATGGTCAAACAGTCCAAGGTCAGTTGCAGATCAGGCAGCGGTATGTACAGAATCGGCAGGCAGAAGAATGGTCAAACAGTCCAAGGTCAGTTCCAGATCAGGCAGAGGTAGGTACAGAATCGGCAGGCAGAAGCATGGTCGAAAAACAGTCCAGGGTCAGTTCCAGATCAGGCAGCGGTATGTACAGAATCGGCAGGCAGAAGCGTGGTCAAATAACAAGCCAGGGTCATTTACAGAGCAGGCAGTGGCATAAGGGGTGTGACGGTGTGTAAAGGGAGGAACTAAAAATTTACTGAAGAATGGTAACGGCGAAAACAGTCACCTATGCAGAGGCCTGGTTGGGAAGGACATTCTGCACAATAGTAAGATGTGTCTCTTCTGACTCCTGCTCTGGTACACACCTTACATCTTTTTTGACGTCTTTGTCCTGTTGGTTTGGGAGGGATCTTATCAGGAAAGTGGCGCTCGGAGAGTCGACTAAGGACATCTGATCTGATATTTACTGGTGGGCCGTTTGGGAATATAAGGGCGGTGAAAACTTCCTCCTGGTAGCCATAGAAGCGTTTGGGGTTTTGGGTGGATTTGCGGTAAAGTACAAATGTATTGTATAAGGCCAATTGAAAAAGATAGATGGCAACTTTTTTGTACCAGTAGCATGTCCTTCTTATGGCAAGGTACGGTTGCATCATTTGATCGTTATAGTCGACTCCCCCCATGAACAAATTGTAGTCGTAAATGCATTTGGGTTTCTTTATGGGGCCACTCCTTCTGGGGATTTCCACAAACGTATCATTGTGGATAGAAGACAACATATATACATGCCTTCTGTCCCTCCACTTCACTGCCAGAATCTCCTTATTCCGCAAACTTGCCGCTTCTCCTTTTCTCAAAGTCTTGTTCACAAGACTTTGAGGAAAGCCCTTCCGATTTTTCTCTACAGTGCCACATGCTGGCGTCTTCATCCGGTGGAGGTTGTGGAACAGGGGCAGGGATGTGTAGAAGTTATCTACATACAGGTGGTAGCCTTTATCCAGTAGGGGGTTGGCAAGGTCCCAAACAACTTTCCCGCTGCATCCTAAGTAATCCGGGCAATTAGGGGGCTGCAGCTGGGTGTCCTTCCCTTCGTACACTATAAATGAATATGTGTACCCTGTGGCTCGTTCACACAATTTGTACAACTTCACCCCGTAGCGGGCCCTTTTGCTGGGGATATATTGCTTAATTTTAAGCCTGCCGCAAAATTTTATGAGGGACTCATCCACACATATATGTTGGTCCGGGGTAAAAAGCTGGGAGAATGCTTGAAAAATTTATTTATAAGTGGCCGAATTTTGTAAAGTCTGTCGTATTTTGGGTCATTTCGGGGAGGGCACTGGGAATTGTCACTGAAATGTAGGAACCTCATTATCATCTGATACCTGGATCTGGACATTACAGCGGAGTAGAGCGGCATGTGGTGGAGGGGGTTGGTTGACCAATAGGTACGCACTTGATTTTTTTTTGTCGAGTCCCATATTGAGTGTGAGGCCTAAAAAAAGCTTGAACTCCTCCACCGTTAGGTCTCTCCATTCATAGGGACGGGCATAATATGAAGTTGGGTTTTTCAAAATAAATTGTTGGGCATAAAGATTACACTGGGCCACGATTGATCCTAACAAAGCCTCCGTAAAAATTAAATGAAAAAAATCGATTGGGCTAAAAATCTCCGTGTCCACCTGGACTCCTGGCTGGGCAGTGAAAGGGGGAATGTTGGCTTCTCCTGAATTAGGAGGAAGCCACAAAGGGTACTGAAGGGCATAGGGAAGGCTGGATCGGGTCCCAAGCCTTTGGGGCTGAGGTGACACCCCACTGGTACTTGGACTTTGCACTGCGGTGCTGGTAGATGGCACTGCGGTGCTGGTAGGTGGCACTGCGGTGCTGGTAGGTGGCACAGCGGTGCTGGTAGGTGGCACTGCACTGCTGGTAGGTGGCACTGCACTGCTGGTAGGTGGCACTGCACTGCTGGTGGATGCCACTGCCTCACTAGAACGCCTTCGTTTGGCGGGCCTAGCAACTTCATCCTCTGAGTAGTCACTCAGTGTTTCGCTACTGAGGACTGGCTCATAATTCGGGTCAGATTCGGAACCGGAATTTGAAATGGAATCCGACATAGAGAGCTCCCCGTAGCTCTCTTCGGGCGTGGAAAGAATTTGGTATGCCTCCTCGGCGGAATAAGATCTTTTAGACATTTTTTGCAGCGCAGATGTGATCTGATGAGGCGGCACAGGTGGGCACAGATAGGCACTAATGAGGTGGCACAGGTGGGCACAGATTTGTACTAATGAGGCGGCACAGGTGGGCACAGATATGCACTGATGCGGTGGCACAGGTGGGCACTGATAGGCACTGATGAGTCGGCACAGATGTGCACTGATTGATTGCACAGATGTGTACTGAGTACTGATTGCACAGATGTGGCACAGATGGACACTGTTGAGGTGGCACTGATGGGCACAGTTGAGGTGGCACAGATGGGCACAGATGAGGTGGCACAGATGGGCACAGTTGAGGTGGCACAGATGGGCACTGATCGATGTGGCACAGATGGGCACTGATCGATGTGGCACAGATGGGCACTGATCGATGTGGCACAGATGGGCACTGATGAGGTGGCACTGATGGGCACTGATTGGTACAGATGGGCACTGATGAGGTGGCACTGATGAAGTGGCACAGATCTCACACTGCAGACAGGCACAGATGGGCAGGCGGGCACAGGCGGGCACAGATGGCACAAGTGGGCAAAGCTGGGCACAGATTGCACTAGCTGTGTGTACCAATAGGGACTGTGGGCACTGTTTTGGGCACTTTTTGGGCACAATTTTGTTTTATTTATGGATTTTGACTCACTGACACGTTATGGCACTGAGATGGCTTCTCTCTCCTCACTCGCTGTCTCGGTGTGAGGAGAGAGAAAGCCGGCAATGAGAGATGATCTCATATGTTTACATTTGAGATCATCTCTCATTGGAGGAGGCGATCGCGCTGTAAACGGCCGCTGTGATTGGCCGTTTACAGCGATCTGTGATTGGCTGTGTCCAGGGGACACGGCCAACACAGATTTTCCCCGCTGCGCGCTCACGAGAGCGCGCGGGGAGCCAGGGAAGGGGACGACGTCAATAGACGTAGTCCCGGCATATGAGATCCGCGCTGAAGCCGTCAATCGGCTATAGCGCGGATCTCAGCTGGTTAAAGACGGCCCTGGATAGCAGAGTGGGGAGATTCTTGCTTCCACCTCGCTTGTGTGGATTGAGAAATATAAATTATTTTTTTCCTTTAGCCCATTGGTTGAATGAAAATTTTTTTTACAGGTCCCCTGATGATGGGACAGTAGGACCAGGAGTCAGGAGGGGCACAGGTGCCTGGCAGGAATGGTCAGACCGGTACTAGAGCTTCCTGGATAAGCTCAACGGATGAGGTAAGTAGGTAGCTGTAGGCAGACTGGAACAACAGGAGGGCCTCCCTTGCGGCTCCCGCTCGCCGGTCCCCTGATGCTGGGACTGTGTGCAGACTGGAACAACAGGTAAGCTGGATCTGTGTGCAGACTTGGATACTGGAACAACAGGTAAGCTGGTAGCTGTAGGCAGACTGGAACAACAGGCAGACTTGGATCTGTATGCAGACTGGAACAACAGGTAAGCTGGATCTGTGTGCAGACTGGAACAACAGGCAGACTTGGATCTGTATGCAGACTGGAACAACAGGCAAGCTGGATCTGTGTGCAGACTGGAACAACAGGCAGACTTGTATCTGTATGCAGACTGGAACAACAGGTAAGCTGGATCTGTGTGCAGACTGGAACAACAGGCAGACTTGTATCTGTATGCAGACTGGTACAACAGGTAAGCTGGCTCTGGAATGGTCAGGCAGGCCGGGTCAGATATCAGGCTGGCAGCACGGTACAGATGGAGCAGACAAGAGGATGGTCAAAGACAAGCCAAGGTCGATACACAGGGACAGAGCGGATGGTCAAGGATAGCCGGGTCAGATACAGGTAAACAGACTTCAGATCAGGTTTCAAACACAGAACGTTGTAGAGCAGACAGCGGGGACCGTCAGTCACAGGAGGGTTTAAATAGCCTCATTGGCGCCAATGGAGGCGCGCACCCGTCCGCGCACGCTCGCCCCCGTCTGCGGGCGCGCGCGTGCACGCGCGCGCTCGCGCATGCGCAATGGCAGCCGAGAACGGGAACCAGGGATGCTGAGGCGCCGATTACTGGCAGGATCATCAGGTCGCCGGCCACGGATGGAGCCCTCATGACATTGCCCCCCCCTAAGGGGCAGCCTCCGGATGCCCCTCGGGGCAAATTTCTCAGGATGGGCTCTCTTAAAAGATTGGACTAGACTCTTAGCGTGGATGTTCTCCTCGGGCTCCCAGGAGTTCTCCTCGGGGCCGTACCCCTTCCACTTGATTAGGAACTGGTTCTGGTTCTGCCTTCTTCTAACATTAAGGATGGCTTCCACCTCGAACTCCTCTTCCCCGTCCACCATGACTGGATCAGGAGGGATGGCCCTCCGGTTGGGGAAAGGGTTACTAACCGAGGGCTTCAGTAAGGACACATGGAAGACCGGGTGAATCTTCAAAGAATCTGGAAGTTCCAATTCATAAGCCACCTCGTTGATCCTCCTCTTGACCGGGAAGGGGCCCAAGAACTTGGGGCCCAGTTTCCGTGAAGGGCAAGCCAGTTTTAGGTTAGAGGTGGATAGCCATACAGTTTCGCCCGGGACTAGCACCAGTTCCCCCCGTCTCTTTTTGTCAAATACGGTTTTGTTGTACTCCTGGGTCCTAGTCATGGTCTCCTGAAGAAGTTGGTTGTTGGTGGAAAAGAACTGGATTCGCTCTTGGACTGCTGGCACAGTGCAGTCAGGAAGTGAGTTAGGCAGAAATGCCGGGTGGTACCCATAGTTGGCGAAAAAGGGGGTCTGTTTGGTGGCGGAGTGGGTGGCGTTGTTATATGCGAACTCGGCCAGGGGCAGAAGGGAGATCCAGTCATCTTGGGCGAAGGAGGAGAAGCAGCGCAGGTACTGCTCTAGGGTCTGATTGGTCCGCTCCGTCTGCCCATTGGACTGAGGGTGGTACGCAGAGGAGAGAGAGAGTTCGATATCCAAGGACTGGCACAGGGACCTCCAGAATCGAGAGGTGAATTGTACCCCTCGATCCGAGACGATGTTAGCCGGGACCCCGTGAAGGCGGACAATTTCCCTAATAAAGGCCCGTGCCGTCTCTGGAGCCGAGGGGGTGCCCTTCATGGGGATGAAGTGAGCCATCTTGGATAACCGATCGACGATCACAAAGATCGTCGTGTGGCCTTCTGCTGGGGGTAACTCAACAATAAAATCTAGGGAGATCATCCTCCAGGGACGATCTGGGACAGACAGGGGTTTAAGGAGACCCCAGGCCCTGGTTTTGGGATTCTTGTTCCGGATGCAGGTGGGGCAAGTGTCCACAAATCTTTTACAGTCAGCCCGTAGTTGAGGCCACCAGAAGGTACGCTGTACCAAGTCGGTGGTCTTAGCGACACCGAAGTGACCGGCCAAGGCGTGGTCATGGCACAGCTCCATAGTTGTTACCCGGAGCTGTTCCGGGGTGTAGATCTTGTCCCCGTACCAGAATAGGCCATCCTTCTCCTGTAGCTGGGTTTCGGAAGTGGGCCTTTGCCCTGCTGAGGCACGTTTGAATTTGGACAGTAAGTCCTCTTGAAGAAGGAGAAAGTTTCCAGGGGCCAGAATAGTGTCAGGGGGATCTTCTTCCTGGTGCTTGTGGTACATCCTAGACAGGGCATCTGGTTTGACATTCTTGGATCCGGGCCGGTATGTCACATGGAAAGTAAAGCGGGAAAAGAAAAGTGCCCATCTGGCTTGTCTGGGTTTCAATCTCTTAGCTGACTTCAAGTATTCCAGATTCTTATGGTCGGTGAATATTAGAATGGGGTGAGAGGCCCCCTCCAGGAGGTATCGCCATTCTTCCAGGGCAGCCTTGATCGCCAGTAGTTCTCGGTCGCCCACATCATAGTTCCTCTCGGCCGAGGACAACTTGCGGGAGAAGAAGGCGACCGGGTGCAGCAGGGACTTGTCCCCCTGTCTCTGGGATAGGATGGCACCCACCGCGATTTCGGAGGCATCAACCTCCAAGGTGAAGGGTAGAGAGGAGTCCGGGTGCCTGAGGATGGGTGCCGAGGTAAACAGAGTTTTAAGGGCATCAAAGGCCTCCTGGGCCTCGGAAGACCACCGGAACCGGGTCCCTTGTTTGGTCAGTTGGGTGATAGGCGCCACAATGGCGGAGAACCCCCTGATGAACTTACGGTAAAAATTGGCAAAGCCAATGAACCGTTGGATGCCCTTTTTGTCTGCCGGAGTGGGCCATTCCAAGATGGCAGAGATCTTCTGGGGGTCCATCTTGATGCCTGTACTTGAGATGATTAGCCCAAGGAAGGGGATACTCTCCTGTTCAAACTGGCATTTCTCTGCCTTGGCATACAGACCGTGGATACGGAGCCGTCCCAGGACCTCCTTGACGTGTCTGCGATGGGTCTCTAAAGAGGGGGAGAAAATCAAGATATCGTCCAGATATACCACGGCAAACAAGTCCAGGAAGTCCCGAAGTACGTCGTTAATGAAGTATTGAAAGGTTGCGGGGGCATTGCACAGGCCGAAGGGCATCACGAGATACTCGTAATGCCCATACCGTGTCCGAAAGGCCGTCTTCCACTCATCCCCATCTTTAATCCGGACCAGATTGTAAGCCCCCCGTAGGTCAAGCTTCGTGAAGATGGTGGCCGTGCCAAGCCTCTGGAAGAGTTCAGGGACCAACGGGAGAGGGTAACGGTTCTTGACCGTAATGTTGTTCAACTCCCTATAGTCCACACAGGGCCGAAGGGTGTGATCTTTTTTCTCCACGAAAAATATGCCTGCGCCCGCAGGAGAGGTAGATGGGCGGATGAAGCCTTTTCGGAGGTTCTCCTCAATGTACTCCTTCAACTTGCCTTGCTCCACTTCTGTCAGGGGGAAGACCCTTCCAAAGGGGATCTCTGCTCCAGGGAAAAGTTCAATTGGGCAATCATAAGCCCTGTGAGGAGGGAGCACCTCTGCTGCCTGTTTGCTGAAGACATCTAGATAGTCGTGGTAGGCCTGGGGAATAGCCCGACGGAGGTCCATCTCAGAGTCCCCACTTAGCAGAGTAGCCAGCTGGGAGGAATTAGAAGGTCTGCAAGACATCTGACAATACTGAGAGGAGAAGGAAACCATCCCAGTGGCCCAGTCGATGACTGGGTTGTGGGCCTTCAGCCACGGCATGCCCAGGATTATAAGGGATAATGGAGAGGAAATAATGTCCATGCAAAGAAGTTCCTGGTGGTTGTCCGAGATGGTCATGGGCAGTGGGATGGTCTCTTGCGTAACCGGGCCTGAACGGATGGAGGAGCCATCCGCCAGGTAAACTGACAGTCCCTGGGATTTAGACTGGAGGGAGATCCGGTGTTGGGCAGCGAAAGAAGAGTCCATGAAACAGCTGCATGCCCCGGAATCAATAATGGCGGGTACCTGAAGGATTCTTCCCGGAAGCTGTAACGAGACAGAAAGGGCAAGGTGAGAGGAGACCTGGGTTGAGGAGTCCATAGAGCAAGCAGGCATGAGAGGGCACTTACGAGCCTTGGCTGGACAGTTCCTTACGTAGTGCCCAGGCTCACCACAGTAGAGGCACAAGTTGTTGACCCGACGACGTTGCCGTTCCTCAGAAGTTAGAGAAGGCCTCAAGAGCCCTAACTGCATGGGCTCGGAGAAATCAGGGAGGGTTACAGACCGCTGGGCCGAGCCAGTCTGCAGGTGACTTGGAGCCTTGGGGAGCATCCAGGTAGGACGAGGGAAACCGGATGCACGTTCTGACCTGCGCTCCCTTAGTCGTCGGTCAATCTGGATGACCAGGTTGATCAGAGTGTCCAGGGTCTGGGGTACCCCAACTCTCGCCAGCTCATCTTTTAGTGCCTCAGAAAGTCCTAGGCGGAACTGGTGACGCAGAGCCGCGTCGTTCCACTGGGTATCCGCACCCCAGCGCCTAAAGTCCGCGACATAGTCTTCCACAGGCCTTCGCCCCTGCTGGAGGGCGCGCAGAGTGGTCTCTGCGGTGGCAGCGAGTTGGGGGTCTTCATAGAGTTGGGCCATGGTGTCAAAAAATGAATTAAGACCGGCCAGTGCGGGGTCCTTCTGCTCTAGGAGGCGGTGGGCCCAGGTCCGCGGGTCTCCGGAGAGTAAGGAGATCACGAAGCCCACCTTGGTGGCTTCCAGGGAAAAAGTACGTGGCTGTAGTGCAAAGAACAGTTCACAGGAGTTACGGAAGTCCCGAAAGAGGTTGCGGGCACCCGAGAATCTCTCAGGGATTGGTACCCGGGGCTCTGGAGGGAGCATTACCACTGATGGTCCTGGGCTTCCCCCAGATGGGGCTGTTGGTGGTAGAGCCAGCACCCGTTCTTCCAACCGGGTGTATCCCTGCTGGAGATTCTTTACCGCCTCGGTCAGTCCTGCCAGGTGTTGGCACAGTCCTTCCATAGGAGAGGCCCCCTGCTCAGACTCAGACATGGCTGTCTGCTACTGTCACGCCCCTGGTGGTGGAGAGTCTGATTAGCAGAGAAGGGTCTCCCTTGCGGCTCCCGCTCGCCGGTCCCCTGATGATGGGACAGTAGGACCAGGAGTCAGGAGGGGCACAGGTGCCTGGCAGGAATGGTCAGACCGGTACAAGAGCTTCCTGGATAAGCTCAGCGGATGAGGTAAGTAGGTAGCTGTAGGCAGACTGGAACAACAGGCAGACTTGGATCTGTATGCAGACTGGAACAACAGGTAAGCTGGAACTGTGTGCAGACTGGAACAACAGGCAAGCTTGGATCTGTATGCAGACTGGAACAACAGGTAAGCTGGATCTGTGTGCAGACTGGAACAACAGGCAGACTTGGATCTGTATGCAGACTGGAACAACAGGTAAGCTGGATCTGTGTGCAGACTGGAACAACAGGCAGACTTGGATCTGTATGCAGACTGGAACAACAGGTAAGCTGGATCTGTGTGCAGACTGGAACAACAGGCAGACTTGATCTGTGTGCAGACTGGAACAACAGGCAGACTGGATCTGTGCAGACTGGAACAACAGGCAGACTTGGTCGCACACTGGAACAACAGGCAGACTTGTATCTGGGTGCAGACTGGTACAACAGGCAGACTTGTTTCTGTGTGCAGACTGGAACAACAGGCAGACGGGGATCTGTATGCAGACTGGTTTAACAGGTAAGTACGCCAGGTGGCTCTGGAATGGTCAGGCAGGCCGGGTCAGATCTCAGGCTGGCAGCACGGTACAGATGGAGCAGACAAGCGGATGGTCAAAGACAAGCCAAGGTCGATACACAGGGACAGAGCGGATGGTCAAGGATTGCCGGGTCAGATACAGGTAAACAGACTTCAGATCAGGTTTCAAACACAGAACGTTGTGGAGCAGACCGCGGGGACCGTCAGTCACTGGTGGGTTTAAATAGCCTCATTGGCGCCAATGGAGGCGCGCACCCGTCCGCGCACGCTCGCCCCCGTCTGCGGTGCGCGCGCGTGCATGCGCAATGGCGCTAACGGGAACCAGGGCTCGCGCATGCGCAATGGCAGCCGAGAACGGGAACCAGGGATTCTGAGGCTCCGATTACTGGCAGGATCATCAGGTCGCCGGCCACGGATGGAGCCCTCATGACAGGTGATTGATGGAAGTTCCCGATCGAAACGCAGAGTAATGCTACAGTATCCGGTGATTTATTGATGTTTATTCTTAATGATTTATGTATGAATGTTTTGACTAGAGAGTTAGCAGAAAATAGCAGTGTTAATAATATTTTCTTAAGGTAATGATTCCTTTTGCTGCTATGCAGGGAAAGTCAAGATTTGGATGTTTGGCTTTTTGCCAACATGGTTCAAGTACTTATATCTCGCTAAGCGTAATAGATATTGTGAAGAATTGTTTGCGGCATTGGTAGTACAGAAGTTACAAGTACTGTTTGAACCTGTTGGCACTCTGCCAAAAATAAAAAATAAATTTGAAATAAATAAAAAAAAATATTGTTTGGTTATAAATAATAAGAAAGTAATAATGTATGAAGCTTGTCTATAAAGGAGTGCTTATTGGCATTTTGCCAAGAAAAAAAAAATCAAATCAGAATGGTTACAAAGAAAGACAAAAGAAAATGCTGTAGGAGATCTCCGGCTGGACGGGGGGTCCCTATGGCATCCTAGCCCAAAAGCTGCCCACAATAGGTTAGCAGAGTCATGGGATGGTGAATTTAGAGGTTAAATTAACTTTCTCCATGCCCGGTATCATGCCCCCCGCCTCCTCCCCCTTACATTCCATAACCAGATAGCAGCAGCAGCACAGAGCAGCAAGGACACAGAGAATAGCAGAATGAGTTTGAAACACCAGGGCACACACAAAAAAAAAAAGGGATCTTAAAGGGAAATTACCTTGTTCTATATTAACAAAAGAGAAGGTAAGAAAAGTAAAGAAGGCAATTGTGACTATAGGTTTGTACAAGACCTAAGGGCCATCAATAGCCTAGTGGTACCGATTGCCCCAAAAGTGCCTGATGTGCCATCAATATTTACCGCCATACATTACGATGCAGAGTATTTTACTGTGATTGATTTATTGAACGCATTTTTATTTCCGTCCCTGTGGATGAGGAGGCACAACCAATCTTTGCTTTATGTTTTTTTTTTAAAACCGCCAACTAACATGGTGCAGAATGCCCCAGGGCTATATAGACTCCCTTGCAGCCTATTCCAAACTGATCTCAGAGCTTGGATACCAGAATATTGTTCATCCCTGCTGCAGTATGTGGATGAATTCCTCGTCTGCAGTTCTACTCGGGTGGCCGCCCTGGAGGATGGGAGGGATCTTTTGAAATGTATTTTTGAAAGTGGTCACAAAGTGTTAAAGAAAAAATTGCAATGGTGTCAGAAAAGGTTGAATATTTTGGTTTTGTACTCTCAAAAGGAGAAAGGAAAGTCAATCACAGAAGAGCTATGGCTCTTGTGGGTCTGCCCCGCCCACTTGCTAAGAAAGACATGTTCACCTTTCTTGGTAATTATGATTGGTTACTGCCGCCAATGAGTACCTGACTGTTCCTACTACAATCTCCTGAGACAAGCCACAGGTTTACACATGCCAGATTGTATAAAATGGTCAAATGAAATGTGCAATGCTTTTGTGTATTTGGAAAATGCTATGGTAATGGCTGCAGGGCTCGGCCTCCCTAACTAGGAAAAATGTTTAATTAGTTTGCAGGAAAAATGTTTCATTTGTTTGCAAGGGAAAATTGTAAGGACGTGTCAGGTGTCCTCGCTCAGGAGCATGGAGGCAAGTTGCGCCCTATTTTTTTTCAAAGATGGTTCCGGTGCAGGTTCAAGGCATGCCTGTGTGTCTCAGAGGCATCCTATTCGATGATGGTTTTGAGATGGCCACTTCTTTCACTCTGGGGCACGACACTACACTTCACACCACCCACAATGTATGAAAAATGTACATACGCAGCACATGTCTGCTCAAAAGGTTGAGCGGCTATGAGTTGATCTTGATGTCCAATCAAAAATTGCACATCAAATATGCTTCTCCCACTTCAGGACCAGCACCAATACAAATGCCCTTTTAGGAATAAAAGGAGAGCAGAATGAGGTTGTGCCACAACATGATTGCATAGACCTCATTCACCAAGACACATCACCCAGGTCTGATGTATCTTCCACAACACTGCAGAGCATACACAGGCCAACAAACAGATAGCCAAGGGAAATGCTCTGGCTGATTAGCTGCTAAACAAGCTGCTACTTCACAAAATGCACAGATCCAAATGCCCATGCTAGCACCAGAATTGTTGTTTTTGTTTTTTTGTTTTTTTTTGATCAGGTTCTTTCAGATTTGCAGGTATGGCAAACGAAGCTGATCTCAGAGGTTGGGACAAAATAGGTGTGCAGAAAGATCCAAAGACTGGACTTCTCTGCAAAGAGGGGAAGCCATGTATACCAGTAGCTAGTGCATCACTTTTTGTAGCTAGTGCATCACTTTTTATGCATCATTTTTATTTCCCATTTCCATGGAATAGGTCACAGAGGCTGGAAAGCCACTTGTGAACTATTGGAGAAAGACTTTTACATTACAGAACTTTCCTGGCCAATTTTATGTAGCAAGATGCATGACATGTATCAGGAACAACCCACACAAGGCCGAACATGAACACCTGATATATCCAACAATTCCTTTTACACATTTGCAGATTGACTTCACACACATGCCCAAACTAGGCAAAAGACAGGAGTGTTTTTTGGAAATTGTGGACAAGTTCTCAAGTTGAGTTGAACTTTTTGTCACCACAAAAGAAGATGCACAAACAGTAGTGAGGATCCTCGTTCAGGAAATCATTCCTCGATGGGGATGCCCACTTCTTATAAACTCAGACAGACAATGGACCTACATTTGTATCAAGGGTCTGCCAGGACTGGGTAAAAACTCTCAAGATAGGGAATGTGAAACTTCCGTTCTAACACCCTCAAAGCTCAGGGATAGTAGAAAGAATAAACAGAACAATAAAAAGATAAAATTAGAAAGGCCACAGGAGGAACCTTTGCCAACTGGAAGAAGGTCCTCCCAGCAGTCCTGGCAGAAATAAGAATGACCCTTCCAAGACAACAGTGTATTCACCTTTTCATGTCTTGATGGGTCGACTTTTCCCCACCCCATGGGCCATTGCACATTTACTGATAGAAAAGGGAGATTTAGACTTATTACAGGAAGAATATGTAAGGTAATTGGTTGAAACATTGTAAACAGTTGAGAGAAATGTTGCTCGCACCTTTTCTTTTTCTTCACAGGAAACTACTCGCCCCTTCAAATTGGGAGACACCGAGGTGGTCCAACAGCTGAACAGAAATAAGAAGCAAGAGTATCCCTTTGGACCTCCTACCACAGTGGTTGCAGTGACCAGAACAGCCATCCTAGTGGAAAAATTGCCAGTCCTGGATCCATGCCAACAGAGTAAAAAAGGTTGCCCAAAGCCCCAAGAGCAGGAAGGAGATCCTGAATACAGGAGTCCCTCAAGCATAAGTCCAAGCAGATGAAGGAGTTCCTGGGAAAGCAGGTCCGGCCAGAGAAGATGACCTTGCTTACTTCACCACAGACTTCTGACAAGGCATTCTGCCCACTAATCCTGATCTCTCTGACAGTGTTCCTACCCACCTGGATCACCACTAACTGTATCTACCACCCTGAAGATTTGGGTGCAATTAAAAGTATCTGTGGGAACACAAACACACACACACACACACAAGAACATTATATTGACACAAGCTAGAACCAAGAGAGAGATTGGAGATAGTTTTACTGATAAGATGCTTTTGCTAAAATTTAAGTATGCTTATGCTAAAAATCAGGGTATGAAGAATGTTGAATATGTAGCATATTAAGCGCTGCGCGGACTGTTATATAAATCCTGTATAATAATAATAATGATAATATTACATCCTAGCCCTTCCCGAATTGCCCTTTTGGCTGTACCTTTAAATGTTTCCTCCTTTCTAAATGAGACTCCTCCTGTATTCTTGACTAAAATATCCACTCTGTACATAAACAACATTGTTACCTTTCCAAGAGCAGGTAGAAGTCATTCCCCTGTTTGGTGTTTTAATTTAGGGAATGAGACACAGACTAACCCCTCTTTCTGCAGCAGGTCAATATTTAATATCTCCATGTGCGAATCCGGAGTCTCTGCCCCTGCCTGCTCACTGTTTCAAGTAATTGACCCAGGGTTAAACTGTACTTTGCATAACTTTTACTTTTTCTCTAAAAATGTAGGTGAAATATTACACTAATTTATAATCGCAACACAGGACAAGTGCACTCATGAGTTTGTCGCTAAGAGACCTTTTGCACTGGGACAAAGTATCCATGTATGCTGTAGGAAAGTGTGTTATCCCTGGGTGCCCCTCCATGTTAAGGGATGGTGTTACCTTGTATCCTTGTTATCTGTCATGGGAATGGTAGGGGATTATAAAAGGGGACATCCACTAGAGGCCAGCTCCAGCAGGAAGCTAGGGACATTGCTAAAACATGGAGCCCATTTGCCAATGCAGGATTTGAGCTTGGAGGTATATTTTTATGGTTAAAAGACATTGTCCTTGTTATGGTATTTATCCTTGCTCTGATTCTTTACCTCTGTTTTAAATTTGCACTTACATAATTGCGCACCTTCGATCTCCTGATGATAAGGTTCTATCTCACATGACATACATGAAGAGTCATCAGGCAATCTATGCCACAGCCCCGAAGAAGTATTAAAACACAACATAGAATGTAGAGATCATCTTATATGATCTAAGAGGGGATTGAAGGGATATTTAGTTTAACTACTTCTTTATATTATAGTCAGCTTCCATTTTGTATGTCTCTAACATCCATTTTGTGAAGTATGCTCAAGTCCTGCTTATCTAGTTTCGTTTTTCCCTAATACTGTAATCTTCTGTTGAGTTTCATTTTCTTGTAAAGCACGTGATATTTTAGAAATAATTAGTTTCACTGTGGGCGTCAGACTGTACTTATGTGTCTCTGTATATGATTGGATAATCTGTTAAAGGGCGGTACTGTCTGAAAGTCCCTCTTATATTCACACCGAAGAATAAAGATTTCGATTTGCTCGGAGAGAAACCTGCTGTGTATATGTTTCTTTATCTCAAAGGGCAAATCTCCCAGATCTGGTCTCGGATTGCACGGTACACCAAAGCAGAGAATACCCCTACTCTTGATTTATTTCCTTTCACTATATATATATATATATATATATATATATATATATATATATATATATGGCTGCAACTAACGATTATTTTCATAATTATTATTGTTTTGATAAATTGGAAGGCCGGGTACCGGCCTGAAGTTATGGGAGGAGCCCGGAGGGTATTTAAGCAGCCCAAAGGCCGCCGGTCTTTGTCGGTTTCCTGTGCGTGATATCTGATACGTCAGACATCTAGGACCGACTCGTTCGAGACAAGCGCTGTTGGTGCCGGTTCGTGAGCTCCGTTTTCGTCTGTCCGTCTCCTCTTGTTGCAGTCCCGCGTCCGTGTTCGTAAGTCGTGTTGTCCCTTCGTGTCGCACTCGTGTCGCCGAGTCGCAGTTTCGTACAAAGAGTCTGGTTCGGCTGTCGCAGGTAGGGCTTCGGCTCCCATGTGTTACGTTCTCATGCACTGCTTATCATGTCACTAAACTGTGGTCTGCGTAGCTCACGAACCACGCGCTGCTTGTCTCGAAAACTAAACACTTACTCGCACGTTTTTGGTTGTACACGATCGGGAGCCATCTAGCGGCACGCACATTCAGGGCCGCCCGCCACTACACTCCGACCGATGCCGCATCCGGCACTCAAGGGTTCCCCTTTCGCGGTCGTGCTACGCAGTCTTCGAATCGTTCTGACGTGACTCATGCACGGGTGCCGTTCGCACTCACACGTATCGTTCATGTCCTGCCATTATTCGAATCGGTGGCGCCAGCGAGCGTGCCGAATCGCTATTTACATTCCGAAGCACTGGTGGCATACTAATTGTACGAATCACTTCGACCGTGTCGAAACATTTCACGTGTTAGCATGACAATCATTTCATCATTTCAAACGTGGCCAACGTATCAGGCCATTCGGTCATGCTAAATCATTTCGCATCAGTTAAAACAGGGTGTTCATGCCATCGCTTCCATCCTGGTCCGGTCGCATCCATGCATGCTCCGATCGGGGCGATCCAGATGCACGACTACCCGGCCTCATTTCGATACATGCGCCAAGGGCGGAATCACATCACTGGTTGCGTACATTCTTGATTCTTGCCCCTGTCATGGTATATCATTTCTGTCACCTTACCACGCCCGGCTTGTATGCAGTCACTTCCCTGCACTGATTCGGGTCGGCGTGCCCCAGGCCGGCCTCATTTCAATACATGCGCCAAGGGCGGAATCGCATCACTGGTTTGCGTACATTCCTGATTCTTGCCCCTGTCATGGTATCTCATTTCTGTCACCTTACCACGCCCGGCAGGAATGCAGTCACTACCTCGCACTAATTCGTGTCGGCGTGCCCCAGGCCGGCCTCATTTCAATACATGCGCCAAGGGCGGAATCGCATCACTGGTTGCGTACATTCCTGATTCTTGCCCCTGTCATGGTATATCATTTCTGTCACCTTACCACGCTCGGCATGAATGCAGTCACTACCTCGCACTAATTCGTGTCGGCGTGCCCTAGGCCCGGCCTCATTTCAATACATGCGCCAAGGGCGGAATCGCATCACTGGTTTGCGTACATTCCTGATTCTTGCCCCTGTCATGGTATCTCATTTCTGTCACCTTACCACGCCCGGCATGAATGCAGTCACTACCTCGCACTAATTCGTGTCGGCGTGCCCTAGGCCCGGCCTCATTTCAATACATGCGCCAAGGGCGGAATCGCATCACTGGTTTGCGTACATTCCTGATTCTTGCCCCTGTCATGGTATCTCATTTCTGTCACCTTACCACGCCCGGCATGAATGCAGTCACTACCTCGCACTAATTCGTGTCGGCGTGCCCTAGGCCCGGCCTCATTTCAATACATGCGCCAGGGGCGGAGTCGCAAAAAAAAAAAAAAAAAAAAAAGAGACTTTGACTCTTGTCCTTGTCATGTTATATCATTTCTGTGTCACCTTACCACGCCCCGGCGTTAATTGGTCACCTGCCTGTACGAATTCGCGCCGGCGTGCCCTAGGCCGGCCGCATTTCTACAAAAAAAAAAAAAAAAAAAAGGGGAGCTTGGAGTCGGACCCGGTGGCAGCTGGATGTCACAGTTCGGCCTCAGCAATACCCAGGCAGTTAGCCTCGTTTCACGGTTGCCTCATTCCTGTACGTGCTCCAGAGTCCGGCTCACAGGCACCCCCATACGGTACGAACAGGCCGGGCCCTGTCACGGGAAGTTCGTTCAGTTAAGGCAACATGTCAAGTCAGTCATTAGGGTTGTCATCTGTCATTTGATCCCACAGCGGTCTCGGCAGTCGACTTAAGTCACTATCGCCTGTTGTTATCATCTACGTTGGGTTCCGTCGCTCTGGACGGCAGCAGTTTAGGCTCTTAAATAGGTACTTTCTCTCACACTCTCTCAGGTCAGTTGGATTCAGTAGGTCCACCTGCACCAGCTTGATCAGGGTTCCAGCAGGTAAAAAAAAAAAAAAAAAAAAAAACGCAGGGGCACGAGGGGCTCCTGCTTTCTCATGGCAGGTACGTAGATCATAGGTGACACATTCAAACTCATTGCTTGTCACCTCTTTATAGGCCCAGCCTGCAGACACGTGACCAGTCTACTAAGTAACGGGTCTTGGCAGCCGCCATGTCATCAGTCGGCAGCGATGACCTCACCACCCCGCTATCTCCGGCATCAGCCTCCGAGGTTGGCAGTGTCCAGTCCCTTAGGGCATGGACAATTCCCAGGCTGTCCGCCGAGCTGAGACGCAGAGGGATACCCTTCTCGGCCGCGGCCAGGAAGGCGGAGCTATTCAGGCTCCTCTTCCCACCACCGGCCGCAGCAAGCCCCAGCAGCCAGCAGGCGTCTCTGGAATCGATTTCAGCCGCCGTCGCTCAGCTACACACCCTCGTGTCTTCCCTGTCTTCCTCAATCGTTGAGGTCCAGGACAGGGTGTCTCGTCTAGAGACTAGCCCGGCTGCCACGGTTCCGGACCCTGCGGTGGTCCCAGCCATCAGTGCACCAGTCGCAGGTTGTGAGCTTGCCACGACTACCGTTCACCCTTCCCACCTGGTGCCACCCAGCGTAAGGAAGGACATTTTAGAGGGCAGAGACGTTAACCTGGCCTCACTCATGATCTCGGTCCATGACTTGGCCGAGAACAAGGCCTACACCTGGGGGGACGTCTCGGTGGTTTTGAAAGCGAAGGATCCGAGGCTCAACAGAAAGCTCACGGTGCCCGAGTTCACGCTCGCTTTCGGCATGTTTAGGGACGTGCTGTGCTCAGCCTCCCCCGGCAGACGGGAGGAACTGGACCTCTACCTCCATTTGATCGTAGACCTGGGCCACAAATACGGTGGCTCAGCGTTCTACGACTATCATCGGTCCTTCTCGGCCAAAGCCGCAGCCAGATTCTCACAGTTTCATTTGACAACGGACTGGAGCGTAGTGGACACGGAGTTGTTCTGCCGCCACTTCGCGGGTCTTCGCTCCCCGCTATGTGCTGTCTGTCAGTCAGCGTCCCACACCACGGTCTGGTGTGCCAACATAGCCTCTGTCCATCCGATAGCTAGCACGGCCTCTACCAGCACGAGCCAGGCTCAGCAGGCCCCGGCGCAAGGGCAAAAGGTGGACAAGTTGGGACGTCCGGTGCGGTTGGTTGGGGGAGCCGCCATTTGCAACAATTTCAATTACGGCTCCTGCAACTTCAGACAGTGCCGGCTCTTGCACGTTTGCACCCTATGCCAGAGGGCGCACCCCAGGATTCTATGTGAGGTCAAACAGAAGAACCACGATTAAGCCGGGTCAATGCCCTTTGGCTCGGTGTTTACTTGACCTCACACCCCACTCCGTCACTCGCCAGCTACCTCATCCGGGGTTTCACCGATGGGTTTCATACCGGGCTCATCACCCTGCCCCACTCCACCCACGAATGTCCGAACCTACGCTCAGCAGCAACAGATGAGCCAGCGATTGACGTCCTTCTGCAGACGGAGTTGGATCGGGACTTCTTGATAGGCCCGTTCAGTCAGTCCCCCTTTAACATCTGGAGGGTTAGCCCTATCGGGCTTGTACAGGGGATATTTTTTCAAATAAAACGTCTGGTGTATGATCTGTCAGCGCCTCATTCTTCCGTCGCTCCCAGTCTCAACTCGCTCGTCCCCTCATCAAGTGGAGGGAGCGATATTGTTTCGGGACCAATTTGACCTTCGGGTCTAAGAGTAGCCATTGGGCAGCCAGGGCAGATCTGGCCATGGGGGAACACTTTCTTGGTAATTGGAACGGTGTGTCCCTGTTCATCCCAGTCGTGTCCACGCAGTCACCTCAGGTGGTGACCGATGCGGCGACATCCACAGGATGCGCCGCCATTTTTGGCCATTTGTGGTTCGCCGCCCCTTGGCCTCCTCAATTACTAGCCACACCAGGCTTCACTACCACGTCAGCCCTCTTTGAGCTCTTCCCCATCGTAGCAGCCGCTCACCTATGGGGTCACCATTGGTCTGGACAGACTGTGGCTTTCACGACAGACAATCAAGCCACAGCCAAGATCATCAGCAAGGGCAGGCCTAAATCCAGGCCCGTCATGTCCTTCCTCCGCAGACTGGTCCAGCTGTCCCTACAGCATCAGTTCAATGTTTACTGCTCATTCATTCCAGGGAAGTTTAACTCAGCGCTTATTGTCATTCTCACCTAGCACTGTCACACAGCACGATACGCCAGTACGTGGCCGGGGTGCCGCACTACTTGTTGCTTCAAGACCCCGCGAGGCCTTCGGTGTTCTCCTGCCACGCAGTGAGGGCTCTACTACGGGGAGTGCAGAAACACCAGCCGCCAGTCAGCCCGAAGCGGCTGCCTACCACGGGGGAGATCTTCAAGGGAATGTCTGACATCCTGGATAGGTCCCCTTTCGGTCTCCTCCTCAGCACCGTCCTGCAGGCTGCGATACACATGGCGTTTTATGGGTTTCTACGGCCAGCGAGTTCACTCGCAGCCACCCAGCCGGTCCAGCCTTGCATAGAAGTAGTCTCTGCCGCCACCAGGATCACTACGTCCTTCACTTGGCGACATCCAAAACTCAGCAGCGAGGTTCCGGAGTAGATGTTCACCTGTACAGGACTCACAACAACTGGTGCCCAGTTGCCGTGTTAAACCGCTTGACGGCACTGCTATCCGACCACCCAGGGTCCAGTCCGCTTCTACCCTTTCCGGTATAACCCCTCAACTCGTCGCAGTTCGTGGAACATGTCCGGGTCCTTCTCGGCGATCTCCAGTTGGACCCCAGCCAGTACTCCGGGCATTCATTCCGGATTGGGGCGGCCACGACGGCCTCAAGACAGGGGGTTCCGGACCATGTGATCAAGGAACTGGGTCGGCGGAAATCGGCCTGCTTCTCTCGCTACATTCCTAACCCACAGTTAGAGGTGGCTCAGGCCTTTGCTCGTCTTACTCAGTGACATTACCTTTAATAAATAATTATCCCCTACCTGAAGGTTTTTGCCCCCTTATTTTGGTGTACCATACGGTAGACCAAGGCACACTTTCAGGTCTATTTCATGTTGGTGAGTTTTGTGTTGTTCCTATATGTCATCTTTACTCATGTCGTCCGTAGGGCTCTAGACCATAAATTGGAAGGCCGGGTACCGGCCTGAAGTTATGGGAGGAGCCCGGAGGGTATTTAAGCAGCCCAAAGGCCGCCGGTCTTTGTCGGTTTCCTGTGCGTGATACCCACCCACCCTCCCCTTTTAAAAGCCTCTTCCAAGTATTCTTACCTCAGACTGAATACTCATTCCACATTATTCCATAACTACTTCTTATCATTCTTTATCTAGGGTATGCCCCCTTATTTTGGTGTACCATACGGTAGACCAAGGCACACTTTCAGGTCTATTTCATGTTGTGAGTTTTGTGTTGTTCCTATTTCATGTTGGTGAGTTTTGTGTTGTTCCTATATGTTCATCTTTACTCATGTCGTCCGTAGGGCTCTAGACCATAAACCCGACTATGCCTAAAAGATCTTTTACACTCGCACCAACTAGTTGATATCTGGAGAATAGTCCAGCCACAAGAGCGGGACTATACCTTCTATTCTACCGTTCATGGGTCCTACTCCAGAATCGACCTTTTCTTCCTAAAACACTCATCCATCCCTATTGTCACCAAGGCGGATATAGGTCACATAGCACTGCCCGACCATGCCCCGATTCTGTTGGAGTTGGCTATTACGCAAGCGCCCCCAGAACAACCACGTGGCGACTTAACGAGGCGCTCCTAAAAGACCAAGATATTGCAGCAGACGTCCTCAGGGAACTTAAGTCCTATCTTTCAGTCAATATAGACTCAGTGGACAACCCAGCCACTGTGTGGTCAGCGCATAAGTGCTTCATCAGAGGCATTCTAATTAAACACGGTCATGCGGCCAAACAACGTCGCGCCAAAACCTTATCTGACCTTTTAACGCAACTCCACACTCTGGAACGCCAACATAAGAACCGGCCAAACAATGCCACTGAAACGGAAATGCTCCGTCTTCGGGAAGCTATACGAGACCACTCTGTGTACGAGGCGAAGCATATACTACTGAAGGCCTGCCATTCTTTTTACGAGTACGGCGACAAATGTGGTCGATTACTGGCCAATGCCTTACGCGCAAAGCGCTCTCGAACATATATACTCGCACTTCTCTTGCCATCAGGTTCCAGAGTTCACTCATCTCCGGAACTTGCAGATACCTTCCGTGCTTTTTACTCCAAATTGTATAATTTGGATCCAACTTCCACCCCACAGTTGCTACACCAAAAGATTCAGGATATCCGTAATTACCTCCAGGAAGTTGACCTTCCTATGCTGACGACAGAGGAGCGTGCGGCCCTGTCCAAACCTATTAACAAAGAGGAATTTGCAGCCGCAATAGCTGACACACAGCCCGGTAAAGCCCCCGGACCGGATGGTTTTACCCTCCCCTATTACAAATTGTTCCAGGACACGCTGGCCCCATCCTTCTTAGCAGCCTTTCATGCTGCGGCCGATGGACACAATCTCCCTGCAGACATGTTGCGCGCCTCAATATCCGTGATCCCTAAGCCGGGCAAGGACCCCCTACTATGTGCCAGCTATAGGCCCATTTCACTTCTGAATTGTGACATGAAACTATTCACAAAAATCCTTGCCTCTAGGATGAATGCTCTATTGCCACGTCTAATTGGAATAGATCAAGTCGGTTTCATCCAAACTAGAGAGGCCAGGGATAACACCACCAGGACACTGACTATCATAGACAAAGCAAAGCGTTCCCAAATACCCTTGCTGCTCCTTTTCACGGATGCCGAAAAGGCTTTTGACAGGGTGGACTGGTCTTTTCTATGGGAGACACTTAAATTTGTAGGTATGCCAGACCCCATCCTGTCGTGGATCTCAGCCATTTATGATAATCCCACTGCC
>CM053038.1:106335582-106376151 GCA_028564925.1 Lithobates sylvaticus
CACTATGGTAAGTAGAAACTTGAAGGAAGGCTAATAGGGAGCTGATTTACTAAAGTTTATGTGAATATGCTGAAATTACACAAAAGTTATAACTGCAGAAATATGTGCTATCAAGTATTTACCAAACTTTAGACAGTACCAGGTAATTTAATGCTTGCAGGCTGCCTTTTAAAAATGGTCTGGGGATAAGAGGGCAGGGAAAAGAAGGACCAAGCAGGCATAGTGTAGCACAGTTTAATAAGGGTAAAATTAAAACATGATATGTATATGCACTCACAAGCGGGTAGGAGAAGGGATGACAGCTGGCAAGGGAGGAAGGTCTGTGTATGAGCCTGGCACTGGAGTCTCTATACAGAATGATGTGAAAAAGCTGTGAGAAGGGAGCATAATGAGCCAGGAAACCTTAGCGGAGGAGCCAGCATCAGGCTACCCTCTAAGGCTGGGATAAGTCGTACGATATACGGGTACCTTCCAGAGTGTGTATCTCTCCAGCTGAATTATCGAACAAGAGCTGTCAACACCTTCTGTTGTGAGGACCAATGGGAATGTGTTTTTCGGAGGCTAGCTACGCCTCTTTCGTTTGGGGTCATTATCATGTTGGAATACTGCCCTGTGGCCCAGTCTCCGAAGGGAGGGGATCATGCTCTGCTTCAGTATGTCACAGTACATGTTGGCATTCATGATTCCCTCAATGAACTGTAGCTCCCCAGTGCCTGAACCACTCCTGCAGCCACAGACCATGACACTCCCACCACCATGCTTGACTGTAGGCAAGCCACACTTGTCTTTTTACTCTTCACCTGGTTGCCACCACACACGCTTGACACCATCTAAACCAAATACGTTTATCTTGGTCTCACCAGACCACAGGACATGGTTTCAGTAATCCATGTCCTTAGTCTGCTTGTCTTCAGCAAAATGCTTGCAGACTTTCTTGTGCTTCATTTTTAGAAGAGGCTTCCTTCTGGGACAAATTGGGCAGACCAATTTGATGCAGTGTGTGACGCATGGTCTGAGCACTGGCAGGCTAACCCCCCACCCCTTCAACCTCTGCAGCAATGCTGGCAGCACTCATACGTCTATTTACCAAAGACAACCTCTGGATATGACGCTGAGCACGGGCACTCAACTTCTTTGGTCGACCATGGCGAGGCCTGTTCTGAGTTGAACCTGTCCTGTTAAATCTCTGTATGGTCTTGGCCACTGTGCTGCAGCTCAGTTTTAGGGTCTTGGCAATCATCTTATAGCCTGGGCCATTTTATGTAGAGCAACAATTCTTTTTTTCAGATCCTCAGAGAATTCTTTGTCACGAGGTGCCATGTTGAACTTCCAGTGACCAGTATGAGAAAGTGCGAGTGATAACACCAAAGTTGCTCCCCATTCACACCTGAGACCTTGTAACACTAACAAGTCACATGACACCAGGGAGGGAAGTTGGCTAATTGGGCCCAATTTGGACATTTTCATTTAGGGGTGTACTGACTTTTGTTGCCAGCGGTTTAGACATTAATGGCTGTGTGTTGAGTTATGTTGAGGGGACAGCTAATTTACACTGTTATACAAGCTGCACACTCACTACTTCACATTGTAGCAAAGTGTCATTTCTTCAGTGTTGTCACATGAAAAGATATAATAAAATATTTACAAAAATGTGAGAGGTGTACTGATACTCACTTTTGTGAGATATTGTATCTCCTCTATTGTAATCTCCCAATCGCAGTACAGGGACCTCGGCTATGGAATGCTCTACAAAACAACATCCGCTTGGAAGAAAACCATCAGGCCTTTAGGAAAAAACTCAAGACCCACCTCTTCTAAACATGGCATCACAACAAGAGCAGACAAGCGCCTTGAGGCGATTCAGTTCGCAGTTGCAGCGCTATACAAATCATTCATTCATTCAAAAACTCTAAAACTCCTTCCTCGCGTCTAAGAATACCTCCTTTAAATACCCTCTCATTTTCTTTTTTTTTATTAAACATAGGGAGGTTATACCCTTATGTTATAAACGTATACTGTACATATCTATGCATATATATACGGTATGTTTTTTTCCATAGTCAACCTTGAAAATGTAGACTATGCTGCATATCACTAAAAATAAAGATATGCATCATATATTTTAGTTCATAAAAAGCACATTGACTACATTCTTACTTCATAAATAGCACTCACCTTGACAAGTAAATAAAGTCCCTGTTCACCTGATCATTTTAAACACTTGTGGCAGCCAATTATGGCAGTATTCAACTCTCTGAATTCATTGATTTAAAATGACTTATATTCCAGAAGTAACTTTAGCTTGAGCAGTGCATGATGCATTTCAGGGTGCAGTCCTGTAAGAGAGTAGTCTCACAGCAAATTTTACAAGCTGTAGAAGTGCAGTATGGGAAATCCACACACACACACACACACATATATATATATATATATATATATATATATATATACTGTACATATATAGCTATATATATATATATATATATATATATATATATATATATATTAGGGCTGAAACAGCTAATCGATTAATCGACAACTAATCGATCATGAAATTTATCAATTACTATTTTCATAATTGGCCTGCATACAGAATGCATTATTTGTTTACATATCAGGAAATACAGTGCAGCACACATATAGCTCAGTACATCATCCATACATGTCAGTAAGTGCCTGAGAACTTGTGAATGTGTGAGGAGCAATGCCTCATGGGACATGTAGTCCTGGGCAGGAAGTGAGTGGTTCTAAAGGCAGAAGTTTTCTTTACATTGCTATTGGGGCGCTCTATACTGTATTTAACGCACAGCAAAAAGCAGTTTAGAAACAGATCAAGACCAAATTTTTCTTTTAAACTGAAATAATATTTGTTTTCATTAGCTTTTTTATGGTTTATTTTTGGGCCTTTTTCTTCAACAGTGCAAACCCACTTTCTGGGTGAGATGAGGTGACAGTCTCTTCTTCAGTTAATATTCTTCTTATGTCGTGGGTCTGCTACACACACCTTGTTTTTGTTGTTAATGTATGTAGTGCATTACTGACAAAAAGATTACTAATTTTCAGCACCATGACAGAAATGTGAAGTCATGAAAATGGTGTGATTGGTGGAAACTTAAAAAGCACTGTAGGTGTTATTTACTAAAGGCAAATCCACAATGCACTACAAGTGCACTGCAAAAGTGCCCCTGAAACTGCACTTGGAGTGCAAAGTGGATTTGCCTTTAATAAATAACACCCATTGTCACAGAAAACAACAACTTTACTACAAATACTGCTTTTGGGCTTTTGAAAAAGGAAGCCACACATTGTTGATGCTTAAACTTTTTACTTCAAGCACAATCACATGTGTGTTTCTAAAAGGGTTTTACAACAAACCAACCTATTTGGTGTAGATAACATTATTTTGGCTAACATTAAGATAACTTGCCTCTTTTGTGTAAACAGGCATGTATCAAAGCATAACATACAGAACACAGGAACTTACAAAGTTTAACTTTGAAAAGTGAAGACAATATCAGACATGAGTATGTCCAAAATGTGTTGATATTGCCTTCATCACATGGGGTGTCACCCCTGTAAAAGCCAAATTTAGAAGATGCTAACAATTTGGGGATCAAACTGGGCATTATCTTCCTGAACCCATGCCTAGAATGTCAAAATGTGCTATCTCCCATCAATGTACGTGTTTTGGGGGTGCACCCACAAAATGTGTACATTGATCCCCCATGATGGGAGATAGCACATGTTGACACACTGTGTGCATCTTCCAAATTTGGCTTTTAAACAGATATAAAAGTGTTTTAAAATGGATGCTACCTAGTTTTGGGTGTTTCATATTCTCCCTAAAACATAAATTATGTTCTTCATTTTTTGTTGAACATCATTGATGTTTTTCTTGATATCATCTAAATCGCGATTGCACCCCATTATGCCTCCGATGATGACCTGGGCACTTTCACTGGTAAAATGTGATTCTTCTTCCACAACATCTACATCACCTAAAAATAAACCCAAAAAACAACATGTATTATAAATATGCAGGCATACATTGATTAGCTTACCTGAAGCTGTGCTCTCAGACACTCACCTGTTGTGGTGACAATTTCGCCATTTTCTACAATCTCTCCTTCCTCCTCCTCCTCTGCTTCTGGTGTAGGTATTTCCCCTTCTTTGGGAGGTGTGGGGTCCCTGGTGTCCTCAGATGTCCTGAGTCTTCTCTCCCCTATGTGAATGTAAAAAAGGAATATTTAACACACAGATGTTTGAGGGCAGAAATAGGAATATGAAACATTGCTTGGAAGTGTCATACAATTGTGTTTTTTGGCTGAGTTCAAAGCTGTAAAAATTATTTTTGACACTTTCTAAAGCTGGAATACTTACCTGTTTTGTGAAAGTTTGTCAGATGGAGACACCCCTATAGTATCCACTGGAGCACGTGTGTGGGACACCCTAATAAAAAGGGTGTTCTGGTGTCCCACACTAGTGATCCAGAGTCCAGATGTGTAAACAGCTACCTTTACACTGAATCAAGTTTGCATTTCATTCTATTACCAAGCCCTGTAGACAACAAACTTCCTTTGACTAGTTATAGATAGGCCTGAACAAATGTAGTTAACTGCAACTTGACAAAACATTGTATTTGAAGTGGGCGAACGATCAAGGTTTATTACGAATGATTGAACCCAGGAACATGAAAGTGGCCATTTTAAACTGGACAACATTAAATGAAAGCACATGGAGCAGTATGCAAGCAATAATAATAATATGAACACACAACAACTACTTACTTTTAGCAGAACTCGCTTGATCCTTCTGTACTGACCGTGCTCCCTCAGTTTCAGGTCTGACCAGCGATTCCTCAGTGGATCCTTGGATCGTCGTACCCCAAAGTTCTTCTGCAGACTCTTCACAACTTGTCATGATCTTGTCCTTTCTGACATTTGGGTAGGGGTAAGGCCCATACTTCCCATCATAGTCATTCCCCATCATATGTCCACCATCTCCAAAAGACATATTTGAGGCCTTAAATCTTCTCCTCCGGGATCGGGACGTTTCTGCCTCCCGTCTTTCCTCGTCCTCCTCCTTGTTAGTGGAATTATCATGCACCTGCGGTGTCTCCGCCATGTGCTCTCCCCACTGCGCCGTAAAGAGAAGGGGCGGGAATAGACTACAAAGATCGTCAGGGGCGGGCGGAGTTTCATGCATGCACACTGTATATAAAACGGGAACATGCGCGTGTCGTACGTACGATCTGTGAGCAGAGGGAGAGAGCGCTGATCCTGCTAATGAAGGTACAATTTGAACTTGGTACATCACTAGCCTATACTGCTTCTAGATTGAGGCTTATATTGGGACAAGATTAGGAGAGTTTAGCCTGACATTATTAGGGTTTGTCTTGTGTTGTGTCTTGCAGATAATACTATGGATCCTTTCAACATCCCATTTTTTAGCGGGCTCATTATTGATCAGCTCAGGAAGCTGCCCTGCCTTGGCAGATTTCAAACCCATTTTATAAAAACTTACAAAAGAGGAAGGCAGCGCTGGAGAAACTACTTGGTTTGGTAAAGATCATGGTCCCCACGGCAGACATCACCTATGTGATGGTCAAAATTGGTGCCCTGAGGAGCACATATCTGAGGGAGCGCAAGAAGTTCAAGAATTCCCTGCGATCAGGAGATCCAAATGACATTTATGTCCCCAGGATGTTGTACTATGAGAGGCTACATTTTCTGGCAGACCCAAGGGAACCCAGGCCACCACTCTACAGTCTTCCTTCAAGGCTTCCTTTACCCCCAGCTGAGGCTTCCGATGTCCAACCTGGGCCTTCCAGGCAGCAACATGTGGAGGGGCCCAGCTTGAGACAGGTATAGCATTGTTGAACATATTTCTTGTTGTACATTTAATGATATTAACTAGATGCTATTATTGATCAGTTAAGTTGTGAATTAACAAAGTGGTTGACATATCAATAGACAGTAGTGACAAAAAATGATTGGGACAAGAATGAAAAATGCTGGGCTCTGAATGATGGTCTGTTCTATTTATTAACATTCAATTTGCAACAGTCATGAGCTGAAAATTGTGTGATTGATGAACAAAGAACTAAAACTAGGTCCCATTTTCATACACAGGAAGACCTCAGCCGGGAGGAGGCTGTGGCAAGTGGAAGCCGGGAGGAGGCTGTGGCAAGTGGCAGCCGGGAGGTCAACCATCGCCCTCCTCCTCCTCCACCTCCTGCCACAACTACAAGAGCAGGGCCACAGCCTGAAAGAAAGCCTGGAGGGAAGTGCCTAAGGAAGACCAGAGAGTGATGGCCTGGATTCAGTCTGGTCTGACAGAAGATGCAGCCTCTTGTATGACCACAGCCTGGGGACATAGATGTCACCTGATCTTCCTGATCTCTTGGACTTCTGGACCAGACTGTTCTCCCTTAGATATGTACTCCTCAGGCCACCAATTTTGCCTGGGGGCCAAAAGGCTTCGCCAAATTGACCAGTTTCTCCAGCATTGCCTTCCTGTTTTATTCGTTTATGACACCTAATAACGTTTATTTTGGTTTCCAGAAATAATTGCTGTGTTTTACTTCTAAAAGGACAGTTTATTTGTGATTAGGCAGGTACTTTTTAAAAATACAAAGTCAAATTAACAAGGGGCACCAACACCAAACAACCTCCTAGAGATTAAAAAAATAAAACAATAAAATAAAAAGATAATAATGGTGTTGTGGTAAGTTGAGACACACAAAACACACCAAAAAATTTACAAAGATGAGCAAAATGTCAAATAAAGAAGATGTTGATTAAAAAAGCAACCGCAAAATTTAAAAACCAAAAAAAAAAATGATTCTGGAGATCTGACAAATAAAAATATTCTATTCATGAAATCAAGAAAAAGAATAAAAAAATAAGTTTTGAATATGAGTAGAAAAAGAACTTCATTCTTCTAGCATTATTAAGAAAAAGAGAATGTGCTGCATTAAACAATTTTTAACATTGCAGCGTGACTAATGTGCTATATCGATTACAAACGCTAGTTTTACCTGACCAATCGCTTCCGTCTCAGAATTTCTTCTGAGCATGCGTGTCACTTTGTCCTTCGGACTAGGCTACGCACGATCGGAATTGCCGTGATCGGATTTTGTTGTCGGAAAATTTGAGATCCAGCTCTCAAACTTTGTTGGTCGGAAATTCCGATGGAAAAAGTCAGATGGAGCCCACACACGGGCGGATTTTCCCACAACATGGTCCGATCGGACATTTTCTGTCGGAATGTCCAACCGTGTGTACGGGGCATTACAGTTCTGTTTAAAAATTTGCAAAACAGTATATACTGTATATGTCCTCTAATAGTATATACAGTATATATCTCCTCTAATAGTATATACAGTATATCCCTTCTGTCTGTTATTCTCAGTGTGGATTAGATATTTTGCTCTCTAACTATATAGTTGGTTATTTATATTTACCCCTGCGTATAGAGATATTTAAGAATAGTTTGCCTTTTTTTTAAACTTTACATACTAACTAAATTATACACACTTTTTTTTTTTTTTTATTTAAAGATGAGACACAGATACAATTATAAACATAAAGGAGACTTTGCGTTACATTTAGGCTGAGACAAACGCGTCAAATAAAATAGCCAATACAAAGCAATTGCCTGTTAATGAGGGTCGCTATTTAGTCTAACCACTGTTACTTGCTGAAGTCTAATATAGGGTAAACATAAACATCAGTGCCCATCGCTTTTTACGTCTTTTTATATTGAAAGAGAAAGATAAAGGGGGGAGAGATTAAAAAAAAAAAAAATGAAAAAATTTTGTATACATAAACATACAGGGAGGAACGGGAAGGGGTGGAGGGGGGGTCCCTAGACCCCCGGGAGCCGGGTTTGGTATGGCTGGGCTGTCTATAGTGATCCTAGACAGAGGAACCTGCCGTATATTGGAGGAATTCATCAGAGAAGCGAAAGAGGTTCCAGTGAAACCATCTGGAGCTATGTTCCTCCGACTTGTCTCGCAGCGCCGAGGTCAGATCTTCCATCTGCTCAATGTCCTTCACTCTTGCGAACCACTGGGCTACCGTTGGAGCAGACTGTTGCTTCCAAAGAGGTGGGATGCTGGCCCGGGCCACATTAAGGAGGTGCTTGAGGAGGGATTTGTGGTAACGTTTCCTTGAAAGAGGAGTAAGGTTAAGGAGGACCGCAGCTGGGTTATCCTGGAGGGAGATATCTGTGAGTTTCTGTACAATCTTAAGAACTGTCTGCCAAAAAGTTTGGAGTACAGGGCAGTCCCAGAAAATGTGTAGTAGAGTGCCTGGGTGTGAATTGCAACGCCAGCAGCGGTCTGTTTGCAGAGGGAATATCTTAGCCAGTACCTAAGGAGTTCTGTACCATCGCGTCACTATTTTATATGTGGTCTCTTGATATTTGCTGCATAGTGAAGATTTCTGCGCAAAGAACAATATGCAATCTTTTTGTGGTTCTGTGAAGGTGACTTGCAAGTCTCTCTCCCATTTTGCTAAGAATGGTGGGTCTTCAGTGGCGTGGAAGTCTAACAGAAATTTGTAGGAGGTCGACAAGGTCCTCCGGATCGGTCCCTCACCCAAGCACAGTCCCTTAAAGGGGTGGAGTTTTCTGGCAAAGTGTGTTGGTTTGGGCAACGAGCCAAGAAAGTGAGAGAGCTGGTTGATCCTCCAGCGGTCTAATCGGAGTGAAGCCTGGCCCGAGAGCAAGCTCTCTGTAGTTAACCAACCTGAGGGACACAGGAGCGAAGAGGCTCTCATGAGTCCCTGTGGGGCTTGCGATCGGAAGGACGGATCTGAGAGGCCAGGTATAAAATCCAGGTGGCCAACAAGTGGCGTCAGTGGGGATGGAAATTTTTTTAAAGAGGCTAATCGGAAAAACCCTTTCAGCTCAGCAAGAGTTGGTCCAATCATGGGATGAGTGGTCAGGTGGGTGGCATGAGTCGTCCCAGCCCAGGGTAGACCCGCTAGTGGGGCTCTGGCCGCCTCCTGTTCAAGTGACACCCAAAGCTTCAAATCACTGTGACGGCACCAGTCCACGACTCTGGTCATATGTGCCGCAGTATAGTATAGAGCTGGATCTGGAAAACCGAGGCCTCCTCTAATCTTAGATCGTAAAAGGAGTGCTCTGAAAAGACGTGGGTGTTTTCCACGCCAGATGAATTTGGTAAATATTGAACGGACTGCGTGGAAAAATGTCTGAGGTATCTTGACGGGCAATGCCTGCAATAGATACAAAAGTCTGGGCATTGCGTTCATCTTGAGTATATTGCAACGGCCAAACCAGGAAAGGGCCAGAGAGTTCCACCTCTCAAGGTCGGCAGCGAGCGTAGATAGAAGGGGCTGAAAGTTCAGGGTGACAATGTCTTGTAATTTGGCAGGGATTTTCGTTCCAAGGTATTGTATTGAGCGTGTAGCCCATTTGAATGGGAAGAAGGGGCGTAAGTTAGAAATGGTAGAGTCTGACATGGAAACACTGAAGGCCTCTGATTTCTGTAGGTTAACCTTAAAATTAGACAGGGAACCATAGCGCTTCAGCTCCTGTAACAGGGAGGGAAGAGAGGTGAGGGGTTCTGCGATGTAGAATAAAAGGTCATCAGCATATGCTACAACTTTGTGTTGACAATGACCCGATTGAATGCCTCTTATGGACTGATTACCTCTGATATGCTGTAGAAAGGGTTCCAGGGAGAGAACGAACAGTATCGGAGACAGGATGGGGTCTGGCATACCTACAAATTTAAGTGTCTCCCGTAGAAAAGACCAGTCCACCCTGTCAAAAGCCTTTTCGGCATCCGTGAAAAGGAGCAGCAAGGGTATTTGGGAACGCTTTGCTTTGTCTATGATAGTCAGTGTCCTGGTGGTGTTATCCCTGGCCTCTCTAGTTTGGATGAAACCGACTTGATCTATTCCAATTAGACGTGGCAATAGAGCATTCATCCTAGAGGCAAGGATTTTTGTGAATAGTTTCATGTCACAATTCAGAAGTGAAATGGGCCTATAGCTGGCACATAGTAGGGGGTCCTTGCCCGGCTTAGGGATCACGGATATTGAGGCGCGCAACATGTCTGCAGGGAGATTGTGTCCATCGGCCGCAGCATGAAAGGCTGCTAAGAAGGATGGGGCCAGCGTGTCCTGGAACAATTTGTAATAGGGGAGGGTAAAACCATCCGGTCCGGGGGCTTTACCGGGCTGTGTGTCAGCTATTGCGGCTGCAAATTCCTCTTTGTTAATAGGTTTGGACAGGGCCGCACGCTCCTCTGTCGTCAGCATAGGAAGGTCAACTTCCTGGAGGTAATTACGGATATCCTGAACCTTTTGGTGTAGCAACTGTGGGGTGGAAGTTGGATCCAAATTATACAATTTGGAGTAAAAAGCACGGAAGGTATCTGCAAGTTCCGGAGATGAGTGAACTCTGGAACCTGATGGCAAGAGAAGTGCGAGTATATATGTTCGAGAGCGCTTTGCGCGTAAGGCGTTGGCCAGTAATCGACCACATTTGTCGCCGTACTCGTAAAAAGAATGGCAGGCCTTCAGTAGTATATGCTTCGCCTCGTACACAGAGTGGTCTCGTATAGCTTCCCGAAGACGGAGCAGTTCCGTTTCAGTGGCATTGTTTGGCCGGTTCTTATGTTGGCGTTCCAGAGTGTGGAGTTGCGTTAAAAGGTCAGATAAGGTTTTGGCGCGACGTTGTTTGGCCGCATGACCGTGTTTAATTAGAATGCCTCTGATGAAGCACTTATGCGCTGACCACACAGTGGCTGGGTTGTCCACTGAGTCTATATTGACTGAAAGATAGGACTTAAGTTCCCTGAGGACGTCTGCTGCAATATCTTGGTCTTTTAGGAGCGCCTCGTTAAGTCGCCATGTGGTTGTTCTGGGGGCGCTTGCGTAATAGCCAACTCCAACAGAATCGGGGCATGGTCGGGCAGTGCTATGTGACCTATATCCGCCTTGGTGACAATAGGGATGGCTGAGTGTTTTAGGAAGAAAAGGTCGATTCTGAAGTAGGACCCATGAACGGTAGAATAGAAGGTATAGTCCCGCTCTTGTATTCTCTGCTTTGGTGTACCGTGCAATCCGAGAAACCAGATCTGGGAGATTTGCCCTTTGAGATAAAGAAACATATACACAGCAAGTTTCTCTCCGAGCAAATCTAAATCTTTATTCTTGGGTGTGAATATAACAGGGGCTTTCAGAAAGTACCGCCCTTTAACAGATTATCCAATCATATACAGAGACACACAAGTACAGTCTGACGCCCACAGTGAAACTAATTATTTCTAAAATATCACGTGCTTTACAAGAAATGAAACTCAACAGAAGATTACAGTATTAGGGAAAAATGAAACTAGATAAGCAAGACTTGAGCATACTTCACAAAATGGATGTTAGAGACACACAAAATGGAAGCTGACTATAATACAAAGAAGTAGTTAAACTAAATATCCCTTCAATCCCCTCTTAGATCATATAAGATGATCTCTACATTCTATGTTGTTTTTAATACTTCTTCGGGGCTGTGGCATAGATTGCCTGATGACTCTTCATGTATGTCATGTGAGATAGAACCTTATCATCAGGAGATCGAAGGTGCGCAATTATGTAAGTGCAAATTTAAAACAGAGGTAAAGAATCAGAGCAAGGATAAATACCATAACAAGGACAATGTCTTTTAACCATAAAAATATACCTCCAAGCTCAAATCCTGCATTGGCAAATGGGCTCCATGTTTTAGCAATGTCCCTAGCTTCCTGCTGGAGCTGGCCTCTAGTGGATGTCCCCTTTTATAATCCCCTACCATTCCCATGACAGATAACAAGGATACAAGGTAACACCATCCCTTAACATGGAGGGGCACCCAGGGATAACACACTTTCCTACAGCATACATGGATACTTTGTCCCAGTGCAAAAGGTCTCTTAGCGACAAACTCATGAGTGTACTTGTCCTGTGTTGCGATTATAAATTAGTGTAATATTTCACCTACATTTTTAGAGAAAAAGAAAAAGTTATGCAAAGTACAGTTTAACCCTGGGTCAGTTACTTGAAACAGTGAGCAGGCAGGGGCAGAGACTCCGGATTCGCACATGGAGATATTAAATATTGACCTGCTGCAGAAAGAGGGGTTAGTCTGTGTCTCATTCCCTAAATTAAAACACCAAACAGGGGAATGACTTCTACCTGCTCTTGGAAAGGTAACAATGTTGTTTATGTACAGAGTGGATATGTTAGTCAAGAATACAGGAGGAGTCTCATTGAGAAAGGAGGAAACATTTAAAGGTACAGCCAAAAGGGCAATTCGGGCAGGGCTAGGATGTAATATTATCATTATTATTATTATACAGGATTTATATAACAGTCCGCGCAGCGCTTAATATGCTACATATTCAACATTCTTCATACCCTGATTTTTAGCATAAGCATACTTAAATTTTAGCAAAAGCATCTTATCAGTAAAACTATCTCCAATCTCTCTCTTGGTTCTAGCTTGTGTCAATATAATGTTCTTGTGTGTGTGTGTGTTTGTGTTCCCACAGATACTTTTAATTGCACCCAAATCTTCAGGGTGGTAGATACAGTTAGTGGTGATCCAGGTGGGTAGGAACACTGTCAGAGAGATCAGGATTAGTGGGCAGAATGCCTTGTCAGAAGTCTGTGGTGAAGTAAGCGAGGTCATCTTCTCTGGCCGGACCTGCTTTCCCAGGAACGCATTCATCTGCTTGGACTTATGCTCGAGGGACTCCTGTATTCAGGATCTCCTTCCTGCTCTTGGGGCTTTGGGCAACCTTTTTTACTCTGTTGCCATGGATCCAGGACTGGCAATTTTTCCACTAGGATGGCTGTTCTGGTCACTGCAACCACTGTGGTAGGAGGTCCAAAGGGATACTCTTGCTTCTTATTTCTGTTCAGCTGTTGGACCACCACGGTGTCTCCCAATTTGAAGGGGCGAGTAGTTTCCTGTGAAGAAAAAGAAAAGGTGCGAGCAACATTTCTCTCAACTGTTTACAATGTTTCAACCAATTACCTTACATATTCTTCCTGTAATAAGTCTAAATCTCCCTTTTCTATCATTAAATGTGCTCTGGCCCATGGGGTGGGGAAAAGTCGACCCATCAAGACATGAAAAGGTGAATACACTGTTGTCTTGGAAGGGTCATTCTTATTTCTGCCAGGACTGCTGGGAGGACCTTCTTCCAGTTGGCAAAGGTTCCTCCTGTGGCCTTTCTAATTTTGTCTTTTTTTTGTTCTGTTTATTCTTTCTACTATCCCTGAGCTTTGAGGGTGTTAGGGAACGTGAAACTTCCGTTCTATCTTGAGAGTTTTTACCCAGTCCTGGCAGACCTTTGATACAAATGTAGGTCCATTGTCTGTCTGAGTTTATAAGAAGTGGGCATCCTCATCGAGGAATGATTTCCTGAACGACGATCCTCACTACTGTTTGTGCATCTTCTTTTGTGGTGACAAAAAGTTCAACTCAACTTGAGAACTTGTCCACAATTTCCAAAAAACACTCCTGTCTTTTGCCTAGTTTGGGCATGTGTGTGAAGTCAATCTGCAAATGTGTAAAAGGAATTGTTGGATATATCAGGTGTTCATGTTCGGCCTTGTGTGGGTTGTTCCTGATACATGTGATGCATCTTGCTACATAAAATTGGCCAGGAAAGTTCTGTAATGTAAAAGTCTTTCTCCAATAGTTCACAAGTGGCTTTCCAGCCTCTGTGACCTATTCCATGGAAATGGGAAATAAAAATGATGCATAAAAAGTGATGCACTAGCTACAAAAAGTGATGCACTAGCTACTGGTATACATGGCTTCCCCTCTTTGCAGAGAAGTCCAGTCTTTGGATCTTTCTGCACACCTATTTTGTCCCAACCTCTGAGATCAGCTTCGTTTGCCATACCTGCAAATCTGAAAGAACCTGATCAAAAACAAAAAACAAAAAAAAAAAAAACAACAATTCTGGTACTAGCATGGGCATTTGGATCTGTGCATTTTGTGAAGTAGCAGCTTGTTTAGCAGCTAATCAGCCAGAGCATTTCCCTTGGCTATCTGTTTGTTGGCCTGTGTATGCTCTGCAGTGTTGTGGAAGATACATCAGACCTGGGTGATGTGTCTTGGTGAATGAGGTCTATGCAATCATGTTGTGGCACAACCTCATTCTGCTCTCCTTTTATTCCTAAAAGGGCATTTGTATTGGTGCTGGTCCTGAAGTGGGAGAAGCATATTTGATGTGCAATTTTTGATTGGACATCAAGATCAACTCATAGCCGCTCAACCTTTTGAGCAGACATGTGCTGCGTATGTACATTTTTCATACATTGTGGGTGGTGTGAAGTGTAGTGTCGTGCCCCAGAGTGAAAGAAGTGGCCATCTCAAAACCATCATCGAATAGGATGCCTCTGAGACACACAGGCATGCCTTGAACCTGCACCGGAACCATCTTTGAAAAAAAAAATAGGGCGCAACTTGTCTCCATGCTCCTGAGCGAGGACACCTGACACGTCCTTACAATTTTCCCTTGCAAACAAATGAAAATTTTTTCCTGCAAACTAATTAAACATTTTTCCTAGTTAGGGAGGCCGAGCCCTGGAGCCATTACCATAGCAGTTTCCAAATACACAAAAGCATTGCACATTTCATTTGACCATTTTATACAATCTGGCATGTGTAAACCTGTGGCTTGTCTCAGGAGATTGTAGTAGGAACAGTCAGGTACTCATTGGCGGCAGTAACCAATCATAATTACCAAGAAAGGTGAACATGTCTTTCTTAGCAAGTGGGCGGGGCAGACCCACAAGAGCCATAGCTCTTCTGTGATTGACTTTCCTTTCTCCTTTTGAGAGTACAAAACCAAAATATTCAACCTTTTCTGACACCATTGCAATTTTTCTTTAACACTTTGTGACCACTTTCAAAAATACATTTCAAAAGATCCCTCCCATCCTCCAGGGCGGCCACCCGAGTAGAACTGCAGACGAGGAATTCATCCACATACTGCAGCAGGGATGAACAATATCCTGGTATCCAAGCTCTGAGAGTAGTTTGGAATAGGCTGCAAGGGAGTCTATATAGCCCTGGGGCATTCTGCACCATGTTAGTTGGCGGTTTAAAAAAAAAAAAAAAAACATAAAGCAAAGATTGGTTGTGCCTCCTCATCCACAGGGACGGAAATAAAAATGCGTTCAATAAATCAATCACAGTAAAATACTCTGCATCGTAATGTATGGCGGTAAATATTGATGGCACATCAGGCACTTTTGGGGCAATCGGTACCACTAGGCTATTGATGGCCCTTAGGTCTTGTACAAACCTATAGTCACAATTGCCTTCTTTACTTTTCTTACCTTCTCTTTTGTTAATATAGAACAAGATAATTTCCCTTTAAGATCCCTTTTTTTTTGTGTGTGCCCTGGTGTTTTAAACTCATTCTGCTATTCTCTGTGTCCTTGCTGCTCTGTGCTGCTGCTGCTATCTGGTTATGGAATGTAAGGGGGAGGAGGCGGGGGCATGATACCGGGCATGGAGAAAGTTAATTTAACCTCTAAATTCACCATCCCATGACTCTGCTAACCTATTGTGGGCAGCTTTTGGGCTAGGATGCCATAGGGACCCCCCGTCCAGCCGGAGATCTCCTACAGCATTTTCTTTTGTCTTTCTTTGTAACAATTCTGATTTGATATTTTTTTTTTTCTTGGCAAAATGCCAATAAGCACTCCTTTATAGACAAGCTTCATACATTATTACTTTCTTATTATTTATAACCAAACAATATTTTTTTTATTTTTATTTCAAATTTATTTTTTATTTTTGGCAGAGTGCCAACAGGTTCAAACAGTACTTGTAACTTCTGTACTACCAATGCCGCAAACAATTCTTCACAATATCTATTACGCTTAGCGAGATATAAGTACTTGAACCATGTTGGCAAAAAGCCAAACATCCAAATCTTGACTTTCCCTGCATAGCAGCAAAAGGAATCATTACCTTAAGAAAATATTATTAACACTGCTATTTTCTGCCTGCCTCTCTAGTCAAAACATTCATACATAAATCATTAAGAATAAACATCAATACATCACCGGATACTGTAGCATTACTCTGCGTTTCGATCGGGAACTTCCATCAATCACAAAAGAACCCGGGAGTCCATAGGAAGGCACGTCTGTCGCTCTTAAATCTAAATCCTATGATAACACGGAGCAGTGGAAGGCGTTGTCTTACCTTACAAACGCTGACAAATTCCACACAGACAGTTTACAAATTAGCTTATCCTCTACGCAAAAGATAAGAAAAGCAAAGAGATCGGTTTTGTCTAGCACACCTTAGCAGACTTTGTTTTGTTTTGTAATTACAGTACTGTATTATCATTGACCTACGGACTTCACAGAGTCCTGGGACCCACCCGAGGTCCACATTAACGACTGTCCACCCCCGAACAGACGGCTGCTGCAGTCTTACAGACTTCACAGAGTCCCACTGTTCACACCGAACAGCTGCTTTTTTCTAAAGCCTATGCTATTACACAGAATAGCTATCCCGTTCAGCCCTCAAGGCTGCGGGTGCTGTTATCTCAACAGCGCTTGACTTTCTTCAAAGTCTAAAAACTATTTCTACATAAATCACAGGTCCCGTTAAAGGAACGATTTCTAAATAGAGGTCACGGTGAGAGAAGATATATATCAAGTCTACTCACCAGACATATAATAATCGATCGCGGAACGAGCCCACAAACTGAAAGGAAATAAATCAAGAGTAGGGGTATTCTCTGCTTTTGTGTACCGTGCAATCCGAGACCAGATCTGGGAGATTTGCCCTTTGAGATAAAGAAACATATACACAGCAAGTTTCTCTCCGAGCAAATCTAAATCTTTATTCTTGGGTGTGAATATAAGAGGGACTTTCAGAAAGTACCGCCCTTTAACAGATTATCCAATCATATACAGAGACACACAAGTACAGTCTGACGCCCACAGTGAAACTAATTATTTCTAAAATATCACGTGCTTTACAAGAAAATGAAACTCAACAGAAGATTACAGTATTATGGAAAAACGAAACTAGATTAGCAGGACTTGAGCATACTTCACAAAATGGATGTTAGAGACACACAAAATGGAAGCTGACTATAATACAAAGAAGTAGTTAAACTAAATATCCCTTCAGTGCCCACAGTCCCTATTGGTACACACAGCGAGTGCAATCTGTGCCCAGCTGTGTGCATCTTTGCCCACTTGTGCCATCTGTGCCCGCCTGTGCCCGCCTGTGCCCGCCTGCCCATCTGTGCCTGTCTGCAGTGTGTGAGTGATCTGTGCCACTTCATCAGTGCCACCTCATCAGTGCCCATCTGTACCAATCAGTGCCCATCAGTGCCGCCTCATCAGTGCCCATCTGTGCCACATCGATCTGTGCCCATCTGTGCCACATCGATCAGTGCCCATCTGTGCCACATCGATCAGTGCCCATCTGTGCCACCTCAACTGTGCCCATCTGTGCCACCTCAACTGTGCCCATCTGTGCCACCTCAACTGTGCCCATCTGTGCCACCCATCTGTGCCACCTCAACAGTGTCCATCTGTGCCACATCTGTGCAATCAGTACTCAGTACACATCTGTGCAATCAATCAGTGCACATCTGTGCCGACTCATCAGTGCCTATCAGTGCCCACCTGTGCCACCGCATCAGTGCATATCTGTGCCCACCTGTGCCGCCTCATTAGTACAAATCTGTGCCCACCTGTGCCACCTCATTAGTGCCTATCTGTGCCCACCTGTGCCGCCTCATCAGATCACATCTGCGCTGCAAAAATGTCTAAAAGATCTTATTCCGCCGAGGAGGCATACCAAATTCTTTCCACGCCCGAAGAGAGCTACGGGGAGCTCTCTATGTCGGATTCCAATTCAAATTGGAAATGTCTAAAAGATCTTATTCCGCCGAGGAGGCATACCAAATTCTTTCCACGCCCGAAGAGAGCTACGGGGAGCTCTCTATGTCGGATTCCAATTCAAATTGGAAATGTCTAAAAGATCTTATTCCGCCGAGGAGGCATACCAAATTCTTTCCACGCCCGAAGAGAGCTACGGGGAGCTCTCTATGTCGGATTCTGACCCGAACTATGAGCCAGTCCTCAGTAGCGAAACACTGAGTGACTACTCAGAGGATGAAGTTGCTAGGCCCGCCAAACAAAGGCGTTCTAGTGAGGCAGTGGCATCCACCAGCAGTGCAGTGCCACCTACCAGCAGTGCAGTGCCACCTACCAGCACCGCAGTGCCACCTACCAGCAGTGCCACCTACCAGCACCGCAGTGCCACCTACCAGCACCGCAGTGCCACCTACCAGCACCGCAGTGCCATCTACCAGCACCGCAGTGCCATCTACCAGCACCGCAGTGCAAAGTCCAAGTACCAGTGGGGTGTCACCTGAGCCCCAAAGGGTTAGGACCCGATCCAGCCTTCCCTATGCCCTTCAGTACCCTTTGTGGCTTCCTCCTAATTCAGGAGAAGCCAACATTCCCCCTTTCACTGCCCAGCCAGGAGTCCAGGTGGACACGGAGAATTTTAGCCCAATCGTTTTTTTTCATTTAATTTTTACGGAGGATTTGTTAGGATCAATCGTGGCCCAGTGTAATCTTTATGCCCAACAATTTATTTTTAAAAACCCAACTTCATATTATGCCCGTCCCTATGAATGGAGAGACCTAACGGTGGAGGAGTTCAAGCTTTTTTTAGGCCTCACAGTCAATATGGGACTCGACAAAAAAAATCAAGTGCGTACCTATTGGTCAACCAACCCCCTCCACCACATGCCGCTCTACTCCGCTGTAATGTCCAGATCCAGGTATCAGATGATAATGAGGTTCCTACATTTCAGTGACAATTCCCAGTGCCCTCCCCGAAATGACCCAAAATACGACAGACTTTACAAAATTCGGCCACTTATAAATACATTTTTCAAGCATTCTCCCAGCTTTTTACCCCGGACCAACATATATGTGTGGATGAGTCCCTCATAAAATTTTGCGGCAGGCTTAAAATTAAGCAATATATCCCCAGCAAAAGGGCCCGCTACGGGGTGAAGTTGTACAAATTGTGTGAACGAGCCACAGGGTACACATATTCATTTATAGTGTACGAAGGGAAGGACATCCAGCTGCAGCCCCCTAATTGCCCGGATTACTTAGGATGCAGCGGGAAAGTTGTTTGGGACCTTGCCAACCCCCTACTGGATAAAGGCTACCACCTGTATGTAGATAACTTCTACACATCCCTGCCCCTGTTCCACAACCTCCACCGGATGAAGACGCCAGCATGTGGCACTGTATAGAAAAATCGGAAGGGCTTTCCTCAAAGTCTTGTGAACAAGACTTTGAGAAAAGGAGAAGCGGCAAGTTTGCGGAATAAGGAGATTCTGGCAGTGAAGTGGAGGGACAGAAGGGATGTATATATGTTGTCTTCTATCCACAATGATACGTTTGTGGAAATCCCCAGAAGGAGTGGCCCCATAAAGAAACCCAAATGCATTTACGACTACAATTTGTTCATGGGGGGAGTCGACTATAACGATCAAATGATGCAACCGTACCTTGCCATAAGAAGGACATGCTACTGGTACAAAAAAGTTGCCATCTATCTTTTTCAATTGGCCTTATACAATACATTTGTACTTTACCGCAAATCCACCCAAAACCCCAAACGCTTCTATGGCTACCAGGAGGAAGTTTTCACCGCCCTTATATTCCCAAACGGCCCACCAGTAAATATCAGATCAGATGTTGTTAGTCGACTCTCCGAGCGTCACTTTCCTGATAAGATCCCTCCCAAACCAACAGGACAAAGACGTCAAAAAAGATGTAAGGTGTGTACCAGAGCAGGAGTCAGAAGAGACACATCTTACTATTGTGCAGAATGTCCTTCCCAACCAGGCCTCTGCATAGGTGACTGTTTTCGCCGTTACCATTCTTCAGTAAATTTTTAGTTCCTCCCTTTACACACCGTCACACCCCTTATGCCACTGCCTGCTCTGTAAATGACCCTGGCTTGTTATTTGACCACGCTTCTGCCTGCCGATTCTGTACATACCGCTGCCTGATCTGGAACTGACCCTGGACTGTTTTTCGACCATGCTTCTGCCTGCCGATTCTGTACCTACCTCTGCCTGATCTGGAACTGACCTTGGACTGTTTGACCATTCTTCTGCCTGCCGATTCTGTACATACCGCTGCCTGATCTGGAACTGACCTTGGACTGTTTGACCATGCTATTTGCCTGCCTCTTGGACTGATCTTGTACCCTGCTACTGGACTAGTGGGATTCAACACAGGGGTCTCACATATGTGAGGGGCTCCAGAATAGTTTTTCTGGATGAAGAAAACAATTTTCTTTGTTTTCTCAATCCTAGATTAGGGTCTGGAGGCTCGGAGGCTTCAAAGAGATTTGGGTGGGAGAAGCCTCTACCACTGTCCCCCTTCTGTCCTGAACGAGGCCCTACTTGCACTGCCTGCTGCCTGTAGGACTTACTGCCGCCATGCCTCTGTCTGTCGCACTAACCACACCACATGGACCTGCCTACTACCAGGACCAATATTTTTGGCACTGCTGACAATATCTCTGCACTGACCCTGGACTGTATATGAACAGTATCCCTGCCTGCTGCCTGAAAAATTGTGTTCGCTGTTGCTGACCAAGTCCCTGCCTGCTGCCTGGACCAGTGCTATCCTCCTGTGGACAACTGCGCTACTTCAACCACAGGTAAGCTTTTGTTTACCCTTTTCTCAGCATAATGTATTTTGGGGTGTAATTCTTGGTATGTGCATGCTATGTGTCCCTTGAACACCTGACAGTGTTCCTTGCATGTTGGGCCTCTGAAAGTCTCACACATGTGGTATCGCCATACTCAGGAGGAGTAGCAGAATGCATTTTGGGGTGTTATTTTTGCTATGTAAATATCTTATAAACCGACAACTTTGTGTAAAAAAAATGCGTTTTTATTTTTTTCCACATTTTCCCAAAACTTCTGGAAAAAAATGAACCGTTCAAAAGACTCATTATGCCTCATAGATTATACGTTGGGGTGTTAGCTTTCCAAAATGGGATCATTTTATGGGCGTTTCCATTGTCCTGGTGCTCCAGGGCCTTCAAAAGTGTAATAGGTGGTTGAGAAATTAAATGTGCGATTTATGCTCCTAGAATGCCTGAAGGTGATACTTCAATGTTGGGCCTTTGTATGTGGTCAGGCTGTATAAAAGTCTCACACATGTGGTATCGTTATACTCAGGAGGAGTAGCAGAATGTATTTTGGGGTGTTATTTTTGCTATGTAAATGCTATGTGTTGGAAATATCTTATAAACCGACAACTTTGTGTAAAAAAAAATGCGTTTTTATTTTTTTCCACATTTTCCAAAAACTTCTGGAAAAAAATGAACCGTTCAAAAGACTCATTATGCCTCATAGATTATACGTTGGGGGTGTTAGCTTTCCAAAATGGGGTCATTTTATGGGCACTTCCATTGTCCTGGTTCTCCAGGGCCTTCAAAAGTGTAATAGGTGGTTGAGAAATGAAATGTGCGATTTATGCTCCTAGAATGCCTGAAGGTGATACTTCAATGTTAAGCCTTTGTATGTGGTCAAGCTGTATAAAAGTCTCACACATGTGGTATCGTTATACTCAAGAGGAGTAGCAGAATGTATTTTGGGGTGTTATTTTTGCTATGTAAATGCTATGTGTTGGAAATATCTTATAAACCGACAACTTTGTGTAAAAAAAAATGCGTTTTTATTTTTTTCCACATTTTCCAAAAACTTCTGGAAAAAAATTAACCGTTCAAAAGACTCATTATGCCTCATAGATTATACGTTGGGGTGTTAGCTTTCCAAAATGGGGTCATTTTATGGGCGTTTACATTGTCCTGGTGCTCCAGGGCCTTCAAAAGTGTAATAGGTGGTTGAGAAATGAAATGTGTGATTTATGCTCCTAGAACACCTGATGGTGCTCCCTGCATGTTGGGCCACTGTATGTGGCCAGGTAGTGAAAAAGTCTCACACATGTGGTATCGTAATACTCAGGAGGAGTGGCAAAATGTATTTTGGGGTGTGATTTGTGGTATGCACATTTCATGTGAGAGAAATAAGCTATTACAATGACAATTTTGTGAAAAAAAATTAAAATTAAATAAAATCTTAATTTTGCAAAGAATTGTGGGAAAAAAATGACAACTTCAAATAACTCACCATGCCCCTTACTAAATACCCTGGAATGTCTACTTTCCAAAAAGGGGTCATTTGGGGGGCATTTGTACTCTCCTGGCTTGTTAGGGTCTCAAGAAATGAGATAAGCCTCAGTACATCAGACATGATCTTTTTTTTATGATTTGCACCATAGCTTGTAGACTCTATAACTTTCTCACAGACCACATAATATCCACAAATTTGGGTTATTTTTACCAAAGATATGTAGCAGTATAAATTGTGGCCAAAATTTATGAAGAAAAATTGCTAATTTGCAAAATTTTATCACAGAAACAAAGAAAAATTCATTTTTTCATTTATAGCGCAAAAAATAAAAAACCCAGAGGTGATCAAATACCACCAAAAGAAAGCTCTGTTTGTGGGAAAAAAAGGACAAAAAAATAATTTGAGTACGGTGTTGCATGACTGAGTAATTGTCATTCAAAGTGTGAGAGCACTGAAAGCTGAAAATTGGTCTGGTCACGAGGGGGGTTTAAGTGCAAAGTAATCAGGTGGTTAATATTGATTGGACCCCGGGCAAAAATTTTCTTAGGGCCCCCCCTCTGGGACATACAATAAATAGCAGATAGAATCAGTTTACTGTATCAGATCAGGCAGCGATTGCAATTGGTTGCCAGAGGTTACAGCATATCATTACCGCTTACTAACTGGTTGCTAGAGGTTACAGCACACATTAAGGCTCACTGATTAGTTGCTATAGGTTACAGCATATGATTTCTGCTTGTTGATTGGTTGTTAGAGATTACTGTACAGTAATACAGCTCACTGATTGGTTGCTATAGGTTACAGCACATCTTCTCCTCACTGCAGGGGGGCATGCTATACATATGAATGCCGCCTTTATTTACATATCAATGTCGCCGCCCTGAGATATTTACATATCCTATTTACATATGAATGCTGCCGTTATTTACATATGAATGACGGTTATTTACATGTAAACACAGGGTCTGCAGGTGAGTCATCTGTACACAACAATAGGGCAGAGCTGGGCAGCATTAGTAGCAGCACTTCACACTGATATATCGGGACACATCACAGGACTAAAACTTCAAGAGTCAAGGGAATTTAAACTGGGATAGTTGGCAACTATGAGGCAGCTGCTTTGGACCCCACAACAATGACAGGGCCCAGGGCAGCTGCCCCTTTTGCCCTGTCCTAAAGACGGCCCTGCTGCTATCGTATACTCACAGTGGGACTCCCCCCCTGTTAGGATACACTGTTCAGTGCAGCAGCGGCTACTCGACTGCAGGATTCCCAACAGGACTGTTCAACAGAAGCCAATCTAATGATCATCTACTGTGAAACAGAGAAGGCTGCACACCAATGAAAATTTGGCAGGTTCCTTCTGAACCAGCCTAATTTTGATCGCTGTGCCCAAATTTAGTGCAGAAGATAAAATACACATTATGCTGATTTCCCTTTCCTGGATGTCCAGTACCACCCTCAGCTCAAACTTGATAGAACCCAGTGGGACTCTGGTATACCCTTTCTTCATGATGAGACTTGAGCTAAAAGCAATACTTTCTCCTCTGTACAAAAAAAAATTAAATGAGAACTGGTGTGCGGAAGAAATAGCAGCAGGTACTCTGGACTCCAAGTTTAAAAATATTGGCTGTAACAGAAACAGTTTGTTTGCCGAAGGCAGTATAAGGATGAATGTCAGGCAACAGTTAAACACTTTAAGACCGGGCCTCTTTTTTAGTTAAAAACATTTTGTTTGCTAAAAAATTACTTAGAACCCCCAAACATTATACATTTTTTTTCTAACATCCTAGAGAATAAAATGGCGGTCGTTGCAATACTTTCTGTCACACTGTATTTGCTCAGCGGTCTTACAAGCGCACTTTAAAAAAAAAATAGATTTTTTTGAATTAAAAAATAAGACAACAGTAAAGTTAGCCCAATTTTTTTATATTGTGAAAGATAATGTTACGCCGAGTAAATTTATACCTAACATGTCACGCTTCAAAATTGCGCCCGCTCTTGGAATGGCGACAAATATGTACCCTGAACAATCTCCATAGGCGACATTTTAAAAATCCTACCGGTTGCATGTTTTGCATTACAGAGGAGATCTAGGGCTAGAATTATTATTCTCGCTCTACCGATTGCGGCAATACCTCACATGTGTGTTTTGAACACTGTTTTCGGATGCGGGCACTACTCACGTATGCGTTCGCTTCTGTACGCAAGCTCCGCGGGACGAGGCACATTTACATTTTTTTTTCTTATTTATTTTACCATTTACCTTTTTATTTTTACACTGTTTTAAAAAAATAAATGTGTCACTTTTATTCCTATTACAAGAAATGTAAACATCCCTTGTAATAGAAAAAAAAAGCATGACAGGACCTCTTAAATATGAGATCTGGGGTCAAAAAAAACCTCAGATCTCATATTTACACTAAAATGCAATAAAAAAAAAAATAAAAAAAAAATTGTCATTTAAAAAAATAAACAAAATAAATTGGCCCTTTAAGAGCTATGGGCGGAAGTGACGTTTTGACGTCGCTTCCACCCTGCAGTGTCATGGAGACGGGTGGGGGCCATCTTCCCCTCGCTCGTCTCCATGTCAGCCCAGGGGACAGACCCGATCGCCTCCGCTGCCGTCGATGGCTCCGGTAAACGGCGGAGGGCACCGGTTCGCGGCGGGAGGGCCCTCTCGAGCAACCGATAAAAGTGATCTTGCGACAAATCCGCCACAGAGACCACTTTTATCTTGTAGTCGACCGCCGGCTGACTACGGGGATACTGGGGTTATGGCATAACCTGCTGCCAAAACAACGATATCCATCCCCAAAGTAGGGACGTACATCGGCGTGCGGCGGCCGGCAAGTGGTTAAGTATGGTGAGAATTAATGGATCCCTAAGGGCCGGTTCACACTGCCCTAGGCAACTGCTGGGAGTGTAAGTTAAAAGTTAATGACACCCCCAAAATCAGTTTGCATATCGCAGTGCGATATGCAAATTCGGACAGGATTCGAATCGCATGGGTGTGAACACCCATGAGTTCCGATTCTGCTGCGGACCAAAAAAAGGGTCCTGTGCGAGCTTGGTCCGAATGCAATTTTTCGGACAATGCTGCAGTGTGAACCGGCACTCAATGCTGAAAGATACAGGTAGATACTTTTCTATCATCCAGTGCCATCAGGGAGGTGTCTGAATGTTACAAAATTCTACAATTCAAACGTACAGCCAAAATCATAAAGTGTTATTTCCGTTGAAAAGAAAACCAAGGAGTCCTGGAAGTGAATGTATGACTACCACAGAGCCCTGATCTCAACATCACTGAGTTTGTCTGGGATTACATGAAGAGATAAAAGAACCAAGGCTTAAAATTGGTGCTGTTTAACCACTCGGTGTCCGCGCTATAGCCAAATGACGGCCACAGCACGGACCTGAATTTCCCGGAGGCCGTCATATGACGTCCTCCCCTTTGCACGCTCCCCGCGTGCCCCCAGCAGGGCGAACGCGGCGCGTGCTGTGATCACTGAGTGGCTGAGGCTCGGGTGATCACAGATCCGAGTAAGGGGTCCCGGCCCTTTACCATGTGATCAGCTGTCAGCCAATAACAGCTGATCACGTGATGTAAAAAAAAGCTTGATAATTGTTTTTGTTTCTCCTCAGCGTGGACAGCGTGAGGAGAAAAAAAAGCTGTTCACCGGCTAATGGTGCCTCCTTCCTCATCGGTCCCGAAGAGGAAGGAGGCACATCTGCCTCATCTGTGCCCACAATTACCGTCTGCCAGTGCCCACAGTGCCCACCAGTGACACCTATCAATGCCCATGAGTGCCACCTATCAATGCCCACAAGTGCCACCTATCAATGCCCACCAGCGGTGCCAATCAGTGCCACTTCTCAGTGCCCACCAGTGCCCCCTATCAATGCCCTTCAGTGCCACCCATCAGTTTAGTATCAAATACTTACCGTAATTTTCCTTTCCTGATGGACTCCATGGCAGCCTACGTATGGGTTAATCCCGCCTCTCCTACCTCATAGGACCCCACTCCCATAAATCTTTGCTCCCAGTCAGGTACCGTGTTCCATAACTTAGCCTACTCCAGCAATGGGAGGGAACTCCTGCTGCCATGGAGTCCATCAGGAAAGGAAAATTACGGTAAGTATTTGATATAAATTTTCCGTTTTCCTGACAGACTCCATGGCAGCCTACGTATGGGAAATAACTAGCCATACACTCCCGGGTGGGAAATATTGCTGGTTTAAAGAAAAGAAGGTTTTAATTGGCACCGTCAGCAGATAAGACATTCAAACCAAAATTAACTGAGGAAAGAGCCGCTGGCTCTACACAATAGTGCGTCATGAACGTATTTATCGATGACCATGACGCTGCTTTACAAATCACTTCTGCAGACACGTGTCGGGAAGCCGCCCAAGACGTAGAGATACTCCTAGTCGAGTGGGCCGTCACTGCCTCTGGAGGGACCAGACCCTTAGCCGTATATGCCCTTTGGATGGCCTGGACAATCCAGGCTGCGATGGATCTGGAGGAAGCACGCAATCCTCTGTTCTTCCCCTGGAAGTAGATAAAGAGATAATCTGATTTCCGAAAGGGAGCTGTCGTTTCCAAATAGAATCTTAAGATTTCTCCGACATCAAGAGGATGGATGCTTGAATCATCAGGTGAATGAAAAGTCGGGAGAACGATTTCTTGGTTCTCATGAAAAACGGATGTCACTTTGGGGTTTGACCCCAACATGGGGATCAAGACCACTCGATCAGGAAAAAAAGTGATAAAGGGTTCCTTGAAACCCAGAGAGCTGATCTCAGATACCCTTTTGGCAGATGTTATGGCCACCAGAAATACTGTCTTGAGAAAAAGGTCTTTGATGGACAATTGATCCATTTGTCGAAATTCTTCCCCTGAAAAGAAGTCCAAAACGAGGGGAAGATCCCATTTGGAGAATCTTGGCCTCCTTTGAGGTCTAAGACTTGTTGCTCCTTTGAAGAATTGCCTGACAAGAGGATGTTTTGCCCAGGCAACGCCTGTGAATGCAGAAATCGCAGAGACTTGAACTCTAAGAGAGCTGACGGCCAAGGGCAACTCCAGGCCTGTCTGAAGGAAACCCAGAACGTCCGATATTTTTGGATCTTTAAATGAACTTCCAACAGTGGAGATGAAGCTCACGAACCTTGACCAGATTCTTTGGTATACTCTATTAGTACCCTCTCTCCTGGCACTCATCAGGGTCTCAATTGCTGTGTTTGGACACCCTAAAGCTGTTAACCTTTCCCTTTCAACCACCAAACCATCAGGTGGAGATGGGATGGACATGGGTGAAGCGACGCTCCCTGTAGCAGGAGATCCGGCCTGGAAGGAAGAGGAACTGGGTCCCGGCAACTGAGCTGTGTCAGGAGAGGAAACCATGGCCTGTTGGGCCAGTACGGAATTACTGCTATTATTTCGGCTTCCTACCAACGGAGTCTTGACAGAAAACGGAGAATGACCGGAACTGGGGGAAAGGCATACGCCTTGTGAAACCTCCACTGGTCCGTCAAAGCATCTATTCCGAAAGCCTGGGGACAACGATTCCTCGTGTAATACTTCTTGAGTTTCGCATTGCAGGGTGATGCAAAGAGGTCCACCTCCGGTGTTACTCCCAGAGACAGAATCCAACTGAAAACCTCTGTGTGGAGGGACCACTCGTTGTTGTCCAGGGAAACCCTTGAAAGGAAGTCCGCCTGGACATTCTGAACTCCGGGGAGATAAACTGCCGTTAGATTGGACAAGTTCGCCTGGGCCCAGGCCATAATCGGACTGACTTCTTTTAGTAGGGAGAGACTGCGTGTGCCCCCTTGCCTCTTGATGTATGCTACCGCCGTCGTGTTGTCCAACCTCAACAGAACCAAAGCTCCTGATATCAGGTGACGGAAGGCTTGAAGGGCTTGAAAGGCAGCCCGGAGTTCCAAGACATTTGACACTATACCCTGAGATGGAAAATCCCATTTCCCCTGGGCTACTTCTGACAGACAGAGGGCTCCCCAGCCGCTGTTGCTGGCATCCGTCGTCACTGTGATCCAGGAGACTGGTGCAATGGAATGGCACTTGAGGAGATTCTCTTGATGAAGCCACCATGGAAGACTCTCCCTCATGGCGGGGTTATTCGGATAAAGTGATCTTGTGACTCTGGGTTCCATTGTTGAAGAAAACCCTTTTGGAAGGGCCGCATCTTCCCCTGTGCCCATTTTACCATGGGGGCTGTGGCAACCATGGTGCCGATTACTCTAAGGCAATGTGATGCCCTGAGGCGAGGAAATGACAAGGCGAGTCGGATTCTGTCCTGGATTACTGGAATCTTCTCCAGGGGTAAGGAAATGGTACTCTTCACCGTGTCGAACTGTGCCCCTAGGAATATCAGGGACTGGGTTGGATCCAACTGACTCTTCTCCCTGTTCAACAACCAACCGAACTCCGTCAGGACAGAGATGACTTGGTCCCGATGTGAAAGAAGCTGATCCTTGTCCTGCGAGAGCAGGAGTAGGTCGTCCAGGTAATGGTGTAACCGGACACCTTTGACCCTGATCAGGGCTACCACTGCCAGTAAGACTTTTGAGAACACTCAAGGCGATGTTTTTAGCCCGAAAGGAAGACAAGTGAACTGGAGATGTCTCTGCTCCACTGCGAACCTGAGATATTGCTGAAAATTTTTCGCGATTGGCACATGAAAATACGCGTCCTTCAGGTCTACTGAGACCATCCAATCGCCTGGCTGAATTGTTTGACTTATGGTCAAAAGAGTCTCCATCTTGAACCTTTCCTTCTGGATGAAAGAGTTCAAATATGTTAGGTCGATGACCGGCCTCCATGACCCGTTCTTTTTGAGGACCATGAAGAGGGGGGAATACACTCCCTGAAATTTCTCTTCCACTGGTACCGGAATGACGGCCCCTTGAGATATCAGGGAGTCTGTATAGGATAAGAGAATCTCTCTTTTCTCTTCTGATTGTGGTAGAACTGTAGGAATGAAGCGGTGTGTAGGTGGGTTGGTGAAAATCCAGGTGTGACCTGTAGAGATGGTTTTGATTGTCCAATAATCTTGGACCGAGGCTGCCCAGACGTGCTGGAAACGGAGTAATCGTGCTCCTACCTGCTCCACCTGGACAGGCTCCATATCAAAAGGACTTTGTCGCATCACGACCCCCAGAAGATGTAGCCTTTGTGGATTTCTGTCCTGAAGGCTGGTTTCTTCTCCATTTTTTTCTGAATTCCCTACCAGGTCTGTATCGACGTGCGTCCCTAGCACGCTCCTGATCCTGTCTAGGCTGAGTTCTTCTCTGATTCAAGAGACGACGATCCTGGGGTAGGAAGCCCGACTTACCCCCAGTAGCGCGTGTGATGGCCGAGTCAAGCTTGTTCCCAAAGAGGGAAGAACCCTCAAAGGGAATCTTACACCATGCCTGTTTAGAGGCAGGATCCGCCACCCATGGACGTAACCATAGGGCACGTTTAGCTGTGACCGAGGATAGCATGACACGCGACACTAACCGGATAATGTCCAGGGATGCCTCACCCAGAAAAGCCGATGCCATCTTTAATTCATGCACTGGAGAATTTTTGACCACGTCTTCGGATATACTTCCCAAAGTTGCACCCACATCATCCGTCCAGGATTCCATGGCTTTTGACAAAGCCGCAAGAGCTAGGGCCGGTTTGCAGGCCATCCCTGCAGTAATATATATTCGTTTAAGATCGGTATCGATCTTTCTTTCCAGACCATCTCTAAATGACACTGTGTCCTCCAGTGGAAGCGTGACATGTCTCACTAATCTCATCAGCGCCGCATCGATGAGGGGAGCTGAATCCAGGTATTTCACCTCTTCGCTCCTGAATGGGTACATCTTCGCCACTTTGGAGATTAAAGAGTTCTTTCTTTCAACCTTCCCCCATTCATCAGATATGATTTCACCGAGTTCACTCAAGAAAGGGAAATTCGGGCGCTCTTTTTTCAGATGCTTGAAATACTTTTTTTGTTTAGAGGGCATCTCTATTGGATCTTCCCATCTCAGCGCATCTTTAACTGCCCTGACCAGATGAGGGACCTGGGAGAAATCGAACCCCGCTCCATATTCATCCACCTCAACCTCACTATCGGAGGATCCATTTGACGAGAGATTGTCGTGAGAGGGACCTGGAACTTCAAGTTCAACTACGTCCGCGGTTGAGGCTGGTGCACTGGTGCTGAAGGAGGAATGGCTATGTGGGCTGAATCCGTCCTGCTCAGAGATTCTTGCACAACCTTTCTGACCAGTGCTTCCACCTGCTGGTCTCCTGCACCTCTCTCCTTCACAGCTCTGGAATAGCATGTTTCACAGAGAGATTTGTCCTCCGGGACATGAGCCCTACACCCCCAGCAGACTTTTTTCTCCGAGCGACCGGAATGGCGGTGGGAATCATGTTTAGATCCGGACCTTGACCTATCCGTGTGATGTCTAGAAGAAGACCTTGTTTTTGATTGGTCACGCTGTGACCTAGATTTTTCTTCACGTGCTACTGAATGATGATCGGACCTAGAAGGGCTGAGGAAACAACAGGAAACAAAATACTTTTATAATTCCCCAAATAACCCTATCAACCCATGCAAAACAGGCAGAGGAAAAAAAAACATTCCATCCTACCTGCGGCATAAGGGCTGACCACTAGGCGGCGACGACACATCCATGGCAACAGAACAGCAGAGACTGCAGGTAAGATATAAGCCATAAACATTCCAGAACAGCATAAAAAACAGAACTCATAGTCATATGAAAAAAAGGGGCCCAGCCTACCTTCCACAAGTATTGCCAAAGACAAGAACCGGCGTCTGCAGTGTTTGTATGAAGCCAGGGCATAGCTGTATCTGACAGCTATTTAAATCTGCCGCCTTGGATGACGTCACGGCGCTCCGAGCTTCGTCGCACGCCGCCCCCCGATGTCCGCGCGCATGCGCGGCCACCGCTGTCCCGTCCGAACCGCGCAGGCGCAAACCAAGCCTCGATCTGAATCGAGGCCGTGCGCACGCGCAGTAGGAACGAGCAGCGGCGGACTGGAACGCAGATGCGCTCCAGCCGCCATACAGGAAGGACAAACAAACAAACAGGCACAGAATAAACACAGGCTGCCATGGAGAAAAAAGAGTGTATACGATACCCATCCAGCACGAAAATGATCCGACCTGACCCTCCAAGCGCACACCATAGGCGAACACGATCGGGTATCAAATGGGGGGCCTCCTGCTAATAGCGAGGACGATTGGCCAAACTGCCGCTTGCCAGTCAATGACTGGATAGTAAGCTCTTCAGGGCACCGCAACATCACCCGTGTCCACCCTGCTAATAGCTGGGTAACTGGACTCCAACACCGCCACCCTTTCATCACCAGCGCAAGGGGAAACGCCAGGACTGGATCAACTACTCCTTAAGGTAAGAACTACCTCTTTAGTCCTAAGGAGGAGGACAAAAAAGGAACACGGTACCTGACTGGGAGCAAAGATTTATGGGAGTGGGGTCCTATGAGGTAGGAGAGGCGGGATTAACCCATACGTAGGCTGCCATGGAGTCCTATGAGGTAGGAGAGGCGGGATTAACCCATATACACAGCTGTGCCATTTATTGTTAATGACACTCCAAGCATCTGGCCAATGCGGGTGCGTTTACAGCCACCAAAACGTAGGCTGCCATGGAGTCTGTCAGGAAAAAAGAAAACAAAATTATTGTTCTACTTTAGGTAATGTAGCTTCCTATATGTTTCAGGGGCTCCAGCAATGAGATCTCCTTGCCACCGCTCCTGGCTCTGTTGTCCTAAGACCCCTTTCCCACTGAGGTGCTTTACAGGCGCTACAGCATTAAAAATAGCGCCTGCATAGCGCCTGTAAAGAGCCTCTCCTGTCTCTCCAGTGTGAAAGCCCCGAGGACTTTCTCCCTGTAACCGTGCGCTGGCAGGACGCTAAAAAAAGTACTGCAAGCAGAATCTTTGAAGCGGTGAAGGAGCGGTGTATACACCGCTCCTGCCCATTGAACTGCATGGGCACCGCTGCCGAATTGCCGGAAAAGCGCGCTGCAGCCGCGCTTTGCAGGACATTCTAACCCTTTTTCGGCCTCTAGTGGGGGTAAAAACCCCCACAAAAATTACGGTAAAGCGCCGCTAAAAATAGCGGCGCTTTACCACCGACGCCCCAGTGTGAAAGGGGCCTAAGACTATTGGGTGTTCTCTCCAGCCTTGTTGTTCCTACTCTTTCAGCTGAATCTTTTTTAATTTAAAATAGATTAACAAATCAACAAGAATGGATTTCAGCTACATGGGTGCAGACTTGGCGAAACAAATACAAATCTCATCACTGGAATCCCTGACTGACATAGGGGTTGATTTACTAAAATTGGAGAGTGCAAAATCTTGTGCAGCTCTGCATAGAAATCAATCACCTTCCATATTTTTTCTCAAAGCTTAATTGAAGTTAGAAGCTGATTGGCTAGTTTTAGTAAATTAACCCCATAGTTTCGCATAGACAGACCCTTTAATCATGCAAGAAATACAGATTTTTCCACAACTAAAACTTTTCAAGAAAGTTGTTCTCTTGGACCGACTTTCACAAAACTATCACAAGAGGGCAGCAGATAACTATATGAACTTGCAAGTATTTCTATCCCAACAGTGACATTCACAGGTACACTATGGTAATACTGCATGAAAGGCCTGGAAATAGCTACTAATTTCTTATTTTACTCCTTATTAAAATATATCATATCATCTTTTTTTAATAGAACACAGACTTCTTCCCTTGTGATCATGCTTCACTGGTGCAATTACTAAAACTTATTTTACAAAAAAATCATCAACTTCTATTTCCATGGCCTACAAATCACCATTTTAAAAATACAGTGGTGTCATTTAGTCTGAACATGATAATGTCATCACTGTATGGGGTTTAAAATAATTTCTTAAGCAAGGAGCAGTACAATTCACTACTACAATTCCATACAGGCCCTACGTCAAAATGACATCTGGGACTGGAGCAGAGACACCTTTTTGCTGTGGGTTCAGATTGCATGTTACAGCAGAATGAGAAAAGATAATCAGGACAGAATTGAAAGCAAATATTTTAGAATGTTGTAAGAAAACCCATTCTTGTGTTCTTTACTTGTTGCAGCTATCTTTCCATTATGTTTTATGTGAATGATCTAAAATATAGATGTTCCAGAGTAATAATGCATTTGAGAGCAAAGAAACAAGTCTTGGACAGCCGCACACCAATAAGGCATCTTTATTGAAGATAAAATCCAATACAGTCAGTTCATGTTAGCAAAGGCAGGGGTAAACTGACGCGTTTCACCTGCTTAGTCATAGCTAAAATATCATAGTGTGACTGTGTATATAAATAGGGATTGGTGTCCAATCAATAAAGAAATGTGTCTGAAACATCCGCCCTACACAATTAGATTATGAATGAAATACACCTGAGAGGAGAGCCAATGGGAGATACCAGCTTGCAAAAATGCTGTTACCACATATAGCTGTATGCGTTGTTTTCGTACCTCTCTCAAAGGGTCCCCTTTCTAAGATGTTTTCCTGCTAATAGAATAATCAATTTGGAAGAACAAATGAAATTGTGAAAAATTAAACTATAAATAGATAGCATAATGAATAACATCTATCTCGTTAATACACATGTTCTAACCTAAATGAGATACACATATTCGCTTAATATATAAATCATAGACCTTTTTCAAAAAACTATGATTAAAATAATTGTTATTTGGAATGTTGTATCTATTCCCATTACACATCCATAGAAAAAACACACATCGTACCGTCATTGAATCCATGTATTCTATTAGTAAATATGTAAATACATATATTATAGCTATATACAGTGCTTTGCAAAAGTATTCACCCCGCCCCCCTTTGGCATTTTTAGTGTTTTGTTGCCTCACAACCTGGAATTAACATACGGTAGATTGTTTGAGGATTTGCATACTTTAATTTACAGAAAATGCCCACAACTTTGAAGATGTTTTTTTATTTTATTGTGAAGCAAACAACAAATAGGACAAAATAACTGAAAAAGTCAATGTGTATAACTATTCACCCCCTAAAGTCAATACTTTGTATAGCCACCTTTTGCGGCTATCACGGCTCCAATTTTCTTTGGATACGTTTCTGAGCTTGCCACGTCTTACCACTGGGATCTTTGTCTATTCCCCCTGGCAAAACTGCTCCAGCTCCTTCAAGTTGGATGGTTTGCACTTGTGAACAGCAATCTTTAAGTCTGACCACAGATTTTCTATTGGATTGAGGTCTGGGCTTTGACTAGGCCATTCCAACATATTTACCTCCATCCTAGCCTCAAATCACACTCAAGAATATCCCTGCATTTAGCACCATCCATCTTTCCTTCAACTCTGACCAGTTTCCCAGTCCCGACTGCTGAAAAACATCTTTTTGGGTGATGTGATGTGTTTGGTTTGCGCCAGATATAGCATTTTCTTTGATGGCCAAAAAGTAAAATTTTTGTGTCATCAGACCAGAGCACCTTCCTCCATACATTTTGGGAGTCTCCCACGTGCCTTTTCGCAAACTCAAAACGTGCCATTTTGTTTTTTGCTGAAAGTAATGGCTTTCTTTTGGCCACTCTGCCATAAAGTCCAACTCTATGGAGCGAACGGCTTATTGTCGTCCTATGTACAGAAACTCCAGTCTCTGCTGTGGAACTCTGCAGCTCCTCCAGGGTTACCTTAGGTTTCTGTGCTGCCTCTCTGATTAATGCCCTCCTTGCCCGGTCTGTGAGTTTTGGTGTGCGGTTGTCTCTTGGCAGGTTTACTTTTGTGCCATGTTCTTTCCATTTGGTTATGATAGATTTGATGGTGCTCCTAGGGATCATCAAAATTTGGATATTTTTTTTATAACCTAACCCTGTACTTCTCAACAACATTGTCCCTTGTTTGGAGAGTTCCTTGGTCTTCGTGGCAGTGTTTGGTTAGTGGTGCCTCTTGTTTAGTTGTTGCAGCCTCTGGGGCCTTTCAAAAAGGTGTGTATATGTAATGACAGATCATGTGACATTTAGATTGCACACAGGTGGACATCATTTCACTAATGATGTGACTTCTGAAGGTAATTGGTTGTGCCAGAGCTTTTTATGGGCTTCATAACAAAGGAGGTGAATACATACGTACATGCCAATTATCCGTTTTTTTATTTTTTGAAAAAAAAAAAAAATATAAAAAAAAAAAAAAAAAAAAAAAAAAAAAAAAAAAAAAAAAAATTGTTTTATGTATATATTTTTCTAATTTTACTTCACCAACTTAGACTATTGTGTTCTGATTAGAGCTGCACGATTAATCGTCAAGAATCGTTATCGCAATTTTTTCCCCTGTTGTGATGTTGACAAAGGCTTTCCCGATCTTTGGTATGCAGAGAATTTTCTCTCTGCTCTCAGATGTCAAAAGTCAAAATCTGGGCAGTCTGCCAAGTTTTAAAACATTCTATCAGTGGAATGTTAAGTCTAAACATTGTATCAATTTGTCTTTTACATCAAAGGAATAGACTTCTGTATGTAAATTAGGAACGTTTAACCACTTAACCACTTCAGCCCCGGACCAATTTGCAGCTAAAGGACCAGGCCCCTTTTTGCAATTCGGCACTGCGTCGCTTTAACTAACAATTGCGCGGTCATGCGACGTGGCTCCAAAACAAAATTGGCGTCCTTTTTTTCCCACAAATAGAGCTTTCTTTTGGTGGTATTTGATCGCCCCTGCGGTTTTTATTTTTTGCGCTATAAACAAAAATAGAGCGACAATTTTGAAAAAAATGCAATATTTTTTACTTTTTGCTATAATAAATATCCCCAAAAAATATATAAAAAAACATTTTTTTTCCTCAGTTTAGGCCGATACGTATTCTTCTACATATTTTTGGTAAAAAAAATCGCAATTAGCGATTATTGATTAGTTTGCGCAAAAGTTATAGCGTTTACAAAATAGGGGATAGTTTTATAGCATTTTTATTAATATTTTTTTTTTTTTTTATTAGTAATGGCGGCGATCAGCGATTTTTATTGTGACTGCGACATTTTGGCGGACACATCGGACATTTTTGACACATTTTTGGGACATTTGTCATTTATACAGCAATCAGTGCTATTTAAATAGCACTGATTCCTATGTAAATGACAGTTGTAGTTAGGGGGGTTAACCACTAGGGGGCGGGGAGGAGTCAGTGTGACGTGTGTGTGTTTTTTTTACAGTAGGGGGGCGTGGCTGTACGTGTGACGTCATTGATCGGCGTTCCCGATGACAGGGAACCGCCGATCACTGACAGTCAGTGTAGGAAGCGCGGGGAGAGGTTTGTTTACATAGACCTCTCCCCGTTCTTCCGCTCCGTAACCCGATCGCGGGATACCAGCGGCGATCGGGTCCGCTGGTCCCGCGGCCGGGGTCACGGAGCTCCCGACCGGGTCGCGAGCGCGCCGCTAGCGGCGCGCGACCCACGGGCAGGCACATGCACGATCACGTACAGGTACGTGATTCTGCCTGCCCGAGCCATTCTGCTGACGTATATATGCAGTGGCCGGTCGGGAAGCGGTTAAACACTAAACCTTTTTCTGACAGTTGTTTTTTTTTGTATAATGTGAAAGATTTTACGCCGCGAGGATCGTGATTTTATTCTAAGCAAAAAAATTGGGCTCTAGTTCTGATCCATCACATATAATTCAGATTTTTTTTTTTTTAATTAACCGCTTAAGGACCGCCTCCTGCACATTTAGGTCGGCAGAATAGCATGGCTGGGCACATCAACGTACAGGTACATTGCTCTTTAAGTGCCCAGCCGTGGGTCACGTGCATGCCACTGGCCGCACGCTCGCGACCCGGTCCTGAGCTCCGTGACCATGGCCGCGGGACCGGCAGACCCGATCGCCGCTGGTGTCCCGCGATCGGGTCACAGAGCTGAAGAACGGGGAGAGGTATGTGTAAACAAACCTCTCCCTGTGCTTCCTAGTGAGACTGTCACTGATCGTCTGTTCCCTGTCATCGGGAAAGCCGATCAGTGATGTCGAACGCCAAGCCACGCCCCCTACAGTAAAAAAAAAAACACACACGTCACACTTAACCCCTTACCGCCCCCTAGTGGTTAACCCCTTCACTGCCAGTGCCATTTACACAGGAATCAGTGCATTTAAATAGCACTGATTGCTGTATAAATGACAATGGTCCCAAAAATGTGTCAAAAATGTCCGATGTGTCTGCCATAATGTCGCAGTCACAATAAAAATTGCTGATCGCCACCATTACTAGTTAAAGAAAAAATATTAATAAAAATGCTATAAAACTATCCCCTATTTTGTAAACGCTATAACTTTTGTGTAAACCAATCAATAATCGCTAAGTGCGATTTTTTTTTACCAAAAATATGTAGAAGAATACATATCGGCCTAAACTGAGGAAAAAAATATGTTTTTTTACATATTTTTGGGTGATATTCATTATAGCAAAATGTAAAAAATATTGCATTTTTATCAAAATTGTTGCTCTATTTTTGTTTATAGCATAAAAAAAACTGCAGAGGTGATCAAAAACCACCAAAAGAAAGCTCTATTTGTGGGAAAAAAAGGATGCAAATTTTGTTTAGGAGTCACGTCGCACGGCCGCGCAATTGTCAGTTAAACCGACGCAGTGCCGAATCGCAAAAAGGGGCCTGGTGCTTTGGCTGCAAATTAGTCCGGGGCTTAAGTGGTTAAAGGCTGTAATGTAAAAAATAGGTAAAAAGCCAAGGGGGTGAATACTTTTGCAAGGCACTGTATTCCCTGCATAAAATGCTGAAAACTGGAAAAAAAAAGGAAAAAATGTCTCTCAATCGATTAGTGTATAGATGTGAAGTAGACCCTTACTGCATGCCTAAAGAGACAGAAGAAATCAGATTCCGAAAGGAAAAAATTGTAACGCTCATTCAAAGGATACATGCATAAATGTATGCATATCTCTCATGCATTATCTATGATGTAATTTGGGGGAAAAAACGTGGAGCATGGAGATAAAAACAATAGACACAAAAAGAGGGGATGATGGGAATAAAAACACAAATCCACTGATACGCATAACCATTCCCACCATAATATGGATGTTGTCATTAAAACGAGACGTTTGACAGATCCATCAGACCACTAATAATGTTGATCCTGACTATGTCGGTCCGCATACTAGGGATTACTTCAGTATATATGAAATCACGGGTATGTATCGACCTCCTTATGATCGTCCTGATATCAACACAAAAATGAAAAAATGGAATTAAAATTGAAAATAATAATAGGAAAAAGGGGGAATTGGCAAAATGGCAAAGCAGATTACAGTGCCGATTTAAATTGTACTGGCCCTCGCATGAAATGTCAGCAACATGTTCCTATGTACACTACCATTGATTTATGACATCTGTCGGTGGAAAGAAAAACTACTTTATGGTTGTATATAACAACCTCTGGGACATAAATAAAAATGAGACACGTCCCGTTCAAAATTCAGGCCGGCGGTATTCAAGCTAAAAATCCATCGGACCTCCTGTTTGCACAAAATCTTGAAACTGTCCCCACCTCTGGGTGGCCTCATCACTTTTTCTATGCCCTGGATAACTAAACTGGATGTATCTTTATGGTGAAGTTCATTCATGCCACATTAGTGGAATGATCTTTCTCTATATCATAGAGATGATCGTAGAGGCGTGTTGCCTTCCGACATGGAATGGAACACAGTGTGCATGTTATAACATAAACCACAAACCGTGTGTTGCAGTTTATGAAAGATAATATTTTGTGTGACTTGCCTTTAGTGGCCAAAATAACTTTGTCACCCCCTTTAATAAAGGGGCAATATGCACAGATCTTTTTTCCACATTTAAAAGTACCTTTAAACAGTAACCAATGTGTGTTTTTTTTTTGCTGGTATAGAGACTAGGTGATAACCATCTGCTTAGCAAGGGTGCCCTCCTTGAGACCGTTTGTATGCCTTTGGCTAGGATTTGAGAATAAATGGGGTCACTAGATAGCACAGGTAGGTATTTACTAATGACCTTTTGTATTTTATTAAATTCTGCACTATATAGTGTGGAAAAGGTTGGAATGTTACTAGTTCGCTTAAACCTCCCATATTTGGATTTTATCTCTGTGGCAGGTTTATCTATCAATAAATTGTGCCGAGGCACTTTTTCAGCAATATTTAATGCCCTGTTGATAACTAACTTAGGGTATCCCCTGTCTTCAAATCTGGAGGACATGTGTATGGCCTCACACTTAACCACTTCAGCCCCGGACCAATTGGCAGCCAAAGCACCAGGCCCCTTTTTGCGATTCGGCACTGCATCGATTTAACTGACAATTGCGCGGTCGTGCAACGTGGCTCCATAACAAAATTGGCGTCCTTTTTTTCCCACAAATAGAGCTTTCTTTTAGTGGTATTTGATCGCTCCTGCAGTTTTTATTTTTTGCGCTATAAACAAAAATAGAGCGAATATTTTGAAAAAAATGCAATATTTTTTGCTTTTTGCTATAATAAATATCCCCAAAAAATATATAAAAAAACATTTTTTTCCTCAGTTTAGGCCGATACGTATTCTTCTACATATTTTTGGTAAAAAAAATCGCAAATAGCGATTATTGATTGGTTTGCGCAAAAGTTATAGCGTTTACAAAATAGGGGATAGTTTTATAGAATTTTTATTAATATTTTTTTTTTTTACTAGTAATGGCGGCAATCAGCGATTTTTATTGTGACTGCGACATTATGGCGGACACATCGGACATTTTTTGACACATTTTTGGGACCATTGTCATTTATACAGCAATCAATGCTATTTAAATGCATTGATTCCTGTATAAATGACAGTTGTAGTGAAAGAGTTAACCACTAGGGGGAGGGGAGGGGTTATGGGCTCTGACGTGTGTGTGTTTTTTTACATTAGGGGGCGGGGCTGACGTCTGACGTCATTGATCGGCTTTCCCGATGACCGGGAACAGCCAATCAATGACAGGCAGAGTAGGAAGCGCGGGGAGAGGTTTGTTTACACAAACCTCTCCCCGTTCTTCAGCTCCGTAACCCGATCGCGGGACACCAGCGGCGATCGGGTCCGCTGGTCCCGCGGCTGGGGTCACGGAGCTCCCGACGGCGCGCTCGCGACCCACGGGCAGGCATTTAAAGGGCCACGTACAGGTACGTGGTTTTGCCTGCCCGTGCCATTCTGCTGACGTATATATGCAGTGGGCGGTCGGGAAGCGGTTAAAGTCGGAATCTCTGCTGCATAGACGCTTCAACCTGAGGAA